>JAKRZM010000770.1:0-53445 GCA_036379175.1 Heliconius cydno galanthus | reverse complement strand
GGTGGTTTAGAAGAAGAAGAGTTAGAAAGTTCAGACAGACACAAAAAGCGACTTTGTTTTATAAGATATAGGATGCTGTATTCCACACACATCAGGGTAGGTAGGGGGAACCTGGGAACTTAGTGTTAAGACAATATCGTTCCCCACTTTCAACCAAATTCTGGAGGCGTTCGTGTTGAGTGGCGCAAATCAACGCTGGGCTTAGCGTCGTTACTTGGGCGAGGTTATTAAAATATAAAATATTTAATTTCCTCCAGAGGGAATCGAACCCGCAACTATGGGCCGCGTTTACCGCACACTTATGCTTCTAGGCCACGACGACCTCAATAATAAATTATGGAATATATTATTTCAAAATGTTAATTACCTTAGGCAAAATTTAAATTACGTTACTTTACAGTACTTTTCCTATTGCACCGACGCTTAAACTACACAAGAGAAACTTTGGGAACTAAAACAAGTATACTCAGAACAAAAAGCTTCACTACTGAAAGCTTTTCTATTGAAACTAATACAAGATTCAACAAGTATATAACTATTTCATGAAAAAGATTGAATGTTGGCTTAAGAAGCAATAGTCAATCTTTTTTATTAACTTTTGCTGTAATCATTTGCTATTAAGTATATATATATACCACGCTTGCACATGAGCCGGTTGTTTATAAATATTAAAACAAACCCAGGCAAAATATATTAAATCATGAGAATTTTCATCTTTGCACGTGCATGCAAAATCTTATGAAACAATATATATAACATAAACAATGTAAATTAATATATCTAGAAGATATCTTAGTACGATTTAGTTGCCTTTAGTTGGCACTGGCTTTCCATGGATGTTCACTTAAATTTTTTAAGAGTAATACAATTTTCACTAATAAATAGAAAGGGATATTAAAATCGATAATATGAAAATAGTGTATAATTTTTTAGGTTCACGCTGTAAGCCGTATAAAGTAGGGCAGAAGGAGTGTGTAGTTTTAAGACACTCCGCCCCCCACTTTGCGTCAATTTCTGCGTGTTAATTGGCGGAACTCATCGCCGCGATTTGCCTCGAAAACTACATTAAATGTTTAATTTTATCGAGCGGGAATCGAATCCACAACCTGTCGTGTTTACAGTCACATAATTGGGCACCTGCTGTCATTGGTGTAATATGATGTACTAAAAACATAATTATATGCGCTTGCCAAAACGAATAAAACAGGTATAATTTCAAGCTCACGTGGGCGAAGATGAGAGCGAAACACTAGTGCAAAATAAAAAAAAAACTATCTGAATATGGTAAAGTACCTATACATATATAGTATACCTGTATATACCTGTATAGGATATTGCGTGTGTATTGTCTTACAAAACGTATTATAAATAATCTTTTGTTTCATCAAAATTGAGGAGATTAGCTTTTGTCTATTATCGATATATTTATAGTAAGTTATTTTAGAAACGCCACCATAGTACAGTGGATAATTATGTTATTAATGTAACCTAATTCAAGTTCGAATCCCGTAACAATTTGTTTTGAAATTATTTTAATGAAATACATATAATATAGTAAAGAAAAAAAAACATTTTTATTAAACTGAAAATTTTCGGCTTTCGCTTATAGTATAGTATATTTTGACATCAATTACATCATCGTCATGGGTTCGAGGCACGTATTTTTAATTTTCTTTTTTATTATTATTAAATAGATAGTGTGTTGACCTCTACATCAGATTTGTAGCATTTATGAGGGTGTCTATGTTTGTAGAACTGCTGAATTGAACTGAGTCGAGACAAAGTTGCGTTAACTTTAGGTTCCCTTTACTTCCCTGGTGTTTGCGAGATATAGCATGAAGCCGATTACTTCTTTTTTCTGAATTATTAAAGGCTTAGATAAATATTATGTTCACTTACTACCTAACTACCTCTTATATTTCGAGACTAAAAGAACAAAAACTAAAAGAACAGACTTGTAGTCATTATTATTTTAAGCTTCGCTCTCTTTTTGCAAGGGCACTGCTGATACAATAACATTCCTTAAGTTATGGAAAGCGATGTGAATACAAACGTGTATAGTTTGGTTATCTCTTCATCGTCGGGACGAAAATCGAATTTGTATTGGTACTTCTGTCGAAATTGGTAACATATATAATTATTTTTTTTATTATAATTGATTTTATTATAGTTATATTTAATTGCCAATTTGCCTGCTGTGCAATAGATGAGAATACTTGACTATTAACAAAATGCATTAAACCTAATATAAGGATTATAAGGATAGATTATAACATTTTCTTAACTTTTTATTGTGAAAATATTGTTTTTTTTTTTCAATAAGAATCATAACAAAAATAACTTTTATTATTAAACTTAGTAAATTTGTTTATATGCTAAAAATCCATACATATTTAATCCTCTATTATAAACTGCATTTCGACGTTTCTTATATAGATGCTAATTATATTAACTATGGTTACAAATCACCAAGTTTATTGTACCTCTTCAGAATTTCCAATTTGTACTTAGTATTTAAATACATATGTGCTAATCATATTGTACTTAAGGAAATGTCATATTTATTAGTGCTTGCTTGTATTTACTTAAAGCAAAGATATCTTTGTTTTATAGTTTTCGATTATCTTTGGATCTTTTTTACTGCAGCATACTGCAGGATACACGAGAACGACGAGAGAAATGAGGAGAAGGAACCTAGTGTTATTATACTCCGTTTCCCATTTATACCGAATTCAGGAGGCATTTCGAGTTGAGTGGGGGAATTCAATATCTTGCTTTGCTTTGACACCAGAGCGAAGAAATTCAAATATTAAATATTTCTTGTAGTCACACGATTGTGCACCTGTACTACGACGAACCTCAAGATTTTAATAAAATATATAATATTTGACTGGTAAATAGGAATACAATCATTGCGTTGGATTATGAGTTAAATTTACAATTTTACATATAAAGAAATATAAGTAGAATAAAGATTCTTAAAAATAACTTTTCATCTTCTATATTTGTTGAACAACGTGAATTTCCTATAAATCGTACGTATTATAATAAAAAAACCGATAGAGCTAATTACGCGTAAGTACCGGTACAATATTTATTAATAATATAAAGAATGTGATCCAATTCAGGAAGTTCCTACCTTATCGCGTTATGTCAACGAGGATCTATTAAAATATAGTCCACGTGACTTAACACGCTGATCAAAAAAAATGTCTTGTAATTTATATTATACGAACAATATTCTTACTTTTTTATAAATATCGAACCTACTCGTATACGCTAACTATATATTAAATGTATGTTTAATTTAATAATAAAGAAAAACTTAATAAATACTTACAAAATTACTGATTTCTTCAATCTGTGAATGTAACACATCGAAATTTTCTTCACCAACAAGATGATTCTTCAGTCTTATCGGCTGAGGAACTTTTAATTTCAAATTTGGTTTCATTTGTTTTTGATTTTCCACTATCAGTTGGGAACCCGTAAACGGACACGACGCGTGCCCGTTCATTTGTTCTTTAAAAATATTTTTTCCGAAATCAGTTTCCGATTTCCCATTAGTTTCTGTTTTGGCGAAGTTCCTCTCCATTTTGACAAAAGTAGTTTCAGTTTTAGCACAATCTTGGTCCTTCATGCAGCACTTGAATATAATTGACATTTATTTAGGAAAACGCGCACACGCACTATAAACCTGTAACCGGCGCAGGCAACTGAGGAAGAGACTCACTGCAGCATGATATATATGTAACCTGGAGTAGATCCAAGAGCGGACTGAACGCGGTTGTCTCGGCAACCGGTCCGCCAGTTCTAAGCACTGATAGAAAAAAAATATCAACAACCATGCGTCACACCTCGCTACCGTAATAAAAATTAAACATAATAGAGCCTTGGTTTTAGATTTAGTGGACTTTCCAATTATTTAACACGTCTTCCCGTTAGACGTACATCCGCTTAAGTTATTGTCACCACTCAAGTGAAGGCCATTAGACATTATGAATCGGTATTAGATAATTATGCTATAGTTGTTGATGTTTGTTGATAAGGCTTTGGAATAATTCCATTTATTGCTATAATATAAATCGTTTTTTTTAAAGGGGTTTTTTTTTATTTTTTTTATTAAAAACGGCTTGTTATCTGTATTGTGCTAAGAAGGTTGCTGTTGACCATTGACTCTCGTGAGTTAAAGATAACTGTGACCTTCATTTGTTTGAACGGCAATTTAAGGAATTTAAATATTATTACCTTTTAAAGCAGTAATTATTTACTTGATGTCGACTAACTTTGTATTATTTATAGGTTTCGAAGGTCGAAACTATAATATGATTAGTTGGCGGTAAACATTAACTAGACGTTAATAAAATTACGTTTAAATCGTTTTATAAACCGTTAAGCCAAACACCATACTAAAGAAATATAAGTAACATTGGTATACATATTATCTCTAGAATCTAGAATTGTTTCTTTGAAAGAATTCTTCCTTTTGAATACATTACAAAAATTAAGAAGAGTAGGCATATCCCCACATTAAAATAAAAACTGGTTATTTCACCGAATATGGACTGAAACTATCATTATAATCAGACGCTGCTTTCACTACGCTACGAGATAATTTATTGTCAGCTTCACGCTGTATGCCGCTGACAGCGGGGCCGCTTTCTGCCGAATTCTGGAGACATTGCGTAATGAATAGCGGAACTCAACGCCGCTGTTTGCGTCGACACCAGAGCGAAGGAATGAAAATATAAATGTAAATAAATATTTTATTTCCTCGAGTGGGGATCGAACCCACAACCGTCGCGTTACACCCTAGTGCCGCTGCGCCACGACGACCTCGTATAATTTATAATTTCCTTCTCGATAATTCAATTCCTCTCTCGATAATTTATTGGCTCGTTCTAAAGAAGAGACGATTCTGCAAAGCGTAAAATCCCGTTTCTTATTTTCATTGGAATATCAGGAAGTCCTATCTTAGTGTCCTTCTGCACTGCTGGAAGTGTCTCATATTTTTATATAAATATCACTAACTGCGCATTATTAACCTGTAGATAGTAAGCCAATGTTATAAATAGAGATGGAAATTGAAGAATATTTTTTTCAGTAATACACAAATACTGTCTCTACTTGCGACCAGCCTGAGTTATATAAAATACTAGCGGCCCGCTCGCGGTTTCACCCGCGTGACCTATGTTATTATTAATTTCTGTCTCCATGGCCACGTCCTAGTAACGTCCATGCAAAATTTGAGACTCCTAGCATTTGTAGTAACGAAGTTTCATACAAACTTTCGACCCCAAAAACAACCCCTTAGAAGTCGAATATTGCAAATTCCCGTCTTAGCGAGCACTTAGGTCCTACAAGTAACTCCTATGCAAAATTTTAGTTTCCTAGCACATGTGGTTTCTAAGATTTCGTGATGAGTGACCTTTCGATTTTATATATATAGATTAACACTAATATATAAACTAATACGAACATATGTTATATTCTTATTATATAAAAATATAATAAAATTCACAATCAGCTGTATTTATCTTATGTATTTTCCAAAATAATAATATAATGTTTAAAAAAAATACCCTTTTCAGCGTTTACTAAGCATGCACTATCAATTATGCACTTGTGAATCAACTATGAGTATTAAGTGTGTAATATTTACCCGTCAATCGTGCTATTTTAATAACGAACACCGCTAAAAAAATATATATTTACAAAAGATAGGAATCTATACTAATATAATAAAGCGAAAGAGTTTGTTTGTTTGTTTGTTTGAACGCTAAGATCTCTGGATCTACTGGATCGATTTACTTTGTTTTTGTTTTGTATGAAAGCTGCATTCTTCAGAAGTGCTATAGGCTATATAACATTACATTACACATATATACTAATAAATTAAAATACTTTCTAATTTGACATGCAATTTATTCTGCCATGCTAATAACAACCGTCGTCGCTACGCGACCGCGTTCGTTACCGCGTCATTTTGATATTCATCCTTATGAAAATAAATATAATAGTCACTTTTAGCATTTCATCTACATTGAAATTATATTTCTATAGAAATTATATTCTTATATTTCAAGCAGGCGTAGCCGCGTCCGGGTCCGCTAGTATTTTATAAAGATTAAAAAGTAGAATAAACCATTTTTTTAAACTAAACTAATAAATTGATTTTTTTTCTTTTTTTTTGTTTGTGAGCTTCACGTTGTATTCTGAACATAGCAGGGTAGGCAGAGGGAACCTAGTGGCGTGGCGTAACTCAACGCCCCGCTTAGCGTCGACACCAGAGCGAAGAAAATGAAAATATTAAATATTTAATATCCTCTAATGGAAATCGAATCCACAACCTGTCGCGCTTACTTTCATACTTTTGTGCTCTTGCGCTATGACT
This sequence comes from Heliconius cydno galanthus, assembly GCA_036379175.1. Classification (NCBI taxonomy): domain Eukaryota; kingdom Metazoa; phylum Arthropoda; class Insecta; order Lepidoptera; family Nymphalidae; genus Heliconius; species Heliconius cydno. The sequence continues at coordinate 47,051 of JAKRZM010000770.1, read as the reverse complement.
GTCCTCAAAATATACATTAAATTTAAATTCATTTTAGACGACATTAGCTTACATTATATTCGATAATGATTTCTTACAATTAATATTAAACTGCAGCGAATATCTTAAGTAAGTAGGTTAATATCCAATTAATTAGTTTACGTTAACAAATATTTTTTTTATTTGGTATGTATATAAATATTAATGTCAAATATTCAGTTTGAGAACTTCGTGGCGCAGCGATTTACTGTAAAGGGAACAGGTGTAGATTCGATTCCTGCTTGGAAGAATGAATTATTTTTGTTTTCTCGCTTTGAGCTTTGTTGAGTTCTGCCACTCTACACGCGATGTGCTAACTTGATGTGCTTTTTTACTGAAAAAAAAGAGATTTATAATAATTAAAAATAACTACAATAAAAACAATGGCGCCCCTCCATTTACTATGCGAATTAAAACGTAATTCCGTTTAGAAGCCGACAATCGATTGTAAGTTGGACGTGGCAAATCAACAGGTACTTTCCGGATTTTAGTATTTGCTCAACCGTCATGCTATTCTATGTATATAGTATATTACGAATGGCGGTTTGTGTACGTGAGTTATGTCAGGCTTTATCAATATTACTAATATTCTAATACTTACTTAAAATTACTTAAGAAATTTAATGTATTGAAAAAAAATTATATGGACCATATTCTGTCTGTAGAGTTATCAGATTTTAAATAAAAAAAAACAGTACTACTTGCAGCCCACAACTTCGTTTGCGTTAAGTAGTTCCCTTGACACATTACTTCCTTTTGTCACCCGTGATGCATAAGTCGTCGTTCTAAAATAATTATGCTATTAAAGTATTGCGAGCAAAATTTATGTTAATATTTACTTACATAAAATATATATAGGTGGTAAATCCAAATTATTCACAGTAAATAACGTTATGATACGGAAGAGGAAGTTAAAGGTCCTCATAGTAGCAGATAGACCACGACATCCAGTTTTTACGTCATTTGATATGATCTCCTTTCACTTGTCCATTTAAATTATATCTGGAACTACACTATTACTTTCATAAAAATATTTTAGTTGCATTTTTTTTAGCTTCACGCTGTATCCCGCATACAGAAGCCATACTATCAGCCCAATAACTAGACATTTTCGAGTGGCGTAACTCAACGCCGATTTGTTTTTTAATAAGACAAATATAATTTACTCGAGTGGAAATCGAGTTCAAAATCAAGACACATCGCACGCTTTCATCAGATCTTGTATGTCATAATAATTTTCAAAAAATATTATATGGAATGATTGACATACTAAAAGACACTGAAGGATAGAACTGAAACAAAAAACAATTATATAAAAATAAAAAAAAAACCAATATCATGTACAGAGATTTCTTGCTCATATTACATTTCTGCTTAGTTTCCTGGAAAATAGTCATGTCAATTGGGCCAATTTTGCACTGATATGTGGACTTCTAAGAATTGGCTAGTACAGGATATTTCAAAGATAATATTGTTGTGAAAGTTATCGTTGCGGTTAACCCTGATACTTAAGCATTGTATATATCAACAAGTACAAGTTTTCATAGTTCTTTATTTTATTTTTGTTATATATAAACGAATAATATTTAAAAAAATATTTGACGTTCTTCATCATAAATAATTATGATAATTTTATTTATAAGATTAAATAATACTTTCGCTGTCCAGTCAGAGGAATTTTGGAGGCTTCTAATGGCGAAACTCAACGCCGCGCTGTGCCTTTACACTAAAGCTAAGAAATTAAAATATTAAATATTTCATTTCCTCGAGTGGCGATCGAACCCACAACCATTCGCGTTTACATTTACGCACTTGTGCCTCAGCGCCACGACTGGCCTCTAAAAAAATAGTTAACAAAACGAATTTAATAGCCAAATGTCAATGACTTTTAATTTAATTCTTGTTATATGCTTTAAAGGCATGGCACTTCTCATTAGCAGACAATAGTATGAGTCATTCTTATCTTAGAAATATCTAGTCAATTTTGGTTAGTGAATAATCTGTGTAAAATAGAATAAAAAAGGTAATAGTTTTTTTTATTTATTTTAATTGTCAACTTCAGCATTCAAGAGAGTTCAGAGTTTCAAGCGTATTTATAAAAAACTTTTCGTTATGAACGAGATACTCAAAGAGCAGAACGTAACAGTATTTTTTGTTTATAATTAAAACCATGTAATATAATACGTTTGAAATAAATTTAAAAATTATGGGGAATGTTTTTTCAGTTTCAGCTATTACAGAGTAATAGATTCTCCGTTTTTCGTTATTCCCTAGTTTTGCTCTTGGTCTTGCTAGATCGAGAAGATGAAACTATAATTACTTACCCCGAGTATCCATCCTTATAGGGAAAAAAAATTAAAAATTTCGTATCGGATTTTTCATATATATATGTATGGGTATACAAAAAATAAAACAAAAATTAGTCATTACCATAATATTAAGGAACTTTATTTGTTAAATAACAGACAATTTTTAAATCCAATATTCGCAAATAGCATACAATGCACACGCAATCAAACACATCTAGTTGAAATAGTGCGAAATATATTTTGATATGAATCTGATAATATATTTTAGTCCCAAACGTGCCAAAATTTAGAAGATAATTATGACCTCATTATTAAATATTTGGTAAAGACAATTATATTAATTTCATAATATGATATAGAAATATTAATCATTAGAAATATTTTTTTGTATATTTAATATTTAAACATGAATAATAGAAAATATGAATACATTTCTTAAAACTAGCGTAAAGGATCACAAATTCAACATTCACGACTAACAGCGTAGAAGATAGAATAGTATTAGACGATGATAAACGTATATATCTAGAACATTTAATATTTAATTATTAAATTCTAAAATAAATTGGTTAAATAATTATTTTATATATTTGGTATATAAGAAATATGTATTGTAATTTCTTAAAATAATTATTTTATTAATAATAATGATTATATTAAATATAGAACGCAAACGAAAATCGTTAACAGAATATTTGTATTTACAAAAGCGTAAAATAACCTAGCTATAAAGTATTTTGTACAAATTTTGGCAATCACAAACGTTTGAAATAAACTCGTTGTTCGCTAACTACATTAAATAGAAAATAATATAAAAATATAATAAAAATTTCATTACGTACTAAAGCTAAATGCATTTCATATACATATGAGAGTATCATAATTATAATAATTGTAATGGACATAATGAATGTGAATATTAAAATCGATTAAAAAGTTATTAATTTAACATTATCTAATGTATTAAAATTACATTTTAAAGAGTAGATATGGATTAGTAAATTCATATTATAATTATAAAGATGATAAAATTTGTAACAATGACCTTATTAATTGAAGCTGTTCAATTAAAAAAAATTAGTAAACAAAAAAAATTGTGCGTAAAACATGTTAACCCTGCTTTAAAATCTTAAAGAAATTTTAGAGATATATAGATATAAATATTAAAGAGAATAATACATTTTTATATCATTATAAAAATAAAAATATTTATTGGAATTAGAAATAAACTTTAGTTTACTTAACTTTTATGCTGGATGTCAATAAATCGGTATATTGTAGTGGATTGAACTATAACGAAATTAATATAACAAATGAGAATGTTTATGTAAATGCACTTAAACTGATTTTTTAAATGGCAATAGATTAACCATAGAGACGAGATGCTGTAATTGACAATAATGAAGAAAATCTTTAAAATAATTTAAAAGATTATTATGTACATTAAAAGCTGGTACAGTCTTAAAATATTTGTAAGACTGATAATTGTGAAATAGAAAATATTTAGGAAGCTAATATATATTTTAATGTAACCTTTTTGCAAGTCGGCTTAAATAAATATAAATAAATAATTAACCAGATAATTATTTAAGTTATACATTGAGTTGCAATATGAAAGAAATAAAGCAATTTGTAAGAAATTATTGTACATTTGTAAAAGTTTACATACTAATAATTAAAATATTGGAATGTCAATTTTTTTATTATGAAAGTATGTATGTGTGTTATAAATATTTTTAGTGATAAAAATTAATATAAATTCAAATATTGAAAAGAAATCAAATTAGCAAATAAATATTTTACCGTTTGAAATATATATTAAAGTTTTAAACGTTTCAAATTTCGATCAGAATAAAATGTATCAACAACCTTATATTGTTATAACCACGCGCTAACATTTGAATTTTAGGCTGTTTTGAATTTTAGCTATTCAAAGACTTTCATTCATCGGAATGAAAATAAAAATAATAAAAATAAAGTACTCAGAAGTACTCGTGGTCTTATATCGTGAGATATGTAATATACTTTTAAATATGTAATAATTTTTAATGATGATACATTTATTTTAGATACCTCTCGATTCTTGATATTCGATGCCTTTAAACCTCTTGTTGTTAATTTTAAAACGAGCGATGTTCCTATACTTTCTGATGTATATGTAGATGGATATGTGAGAACCTCTACCTACGTATAATAAATATATTATGTATATATTTGAATTATTTTATGGACAATATTTATGTTATAATGTTGTACAATGAAGAGGTCTTCGAATCTAGTGTAAGCAACTATGTGTGATTTTAGACCACATCAATACTTGACATCAGCTTTGATGCCGTCAAAGGTTTGGTCAGCAGTTGTTATAATAAGGTTAAGCAGCAGCAGTATGAGCGAGGGCGGCGGCGCGCGAGGCTCGTCGTCACGGCGCGGCGTCACGGTTGCGGCGTGCCGACTCGCGTGACGCGCTGTGCACCTCCGCGGTGCGTAGGGTGATTCCAAATATGTCCTCGTGGTAGCGGTTCTCTTCCTATATTTATTTCAATATAGTATGAGATAGGGGATAAATCTTTGGAAAATATTTGTTTTAGTTATTTAGATGCTAAATTTTCAAAATCAGAATCAATAAATATCTGGTTTATGATATAATTTAAATTGTTTCGAATTTACAGATACACTGTAATTTGCTTAGATTTTGTAAATTTACTTAAGATGTTCAGTTATAATAGATGTAATAGATTTTCTGTGAAAATATTTAAGAATCAAGAAATAGATTTTTTGGTGATTGAAGCAGACATTATTACATTTTCGTAAAGAAATTAACACTTTCTATGCTAATAACACACCCCAAATTTTAAATTACGGTCATCTAACTTAAGCAAAAATCAATGATCCTAAGATAGCTTATAATTGTTTACTCACCTTGAGTAAGAACATGAAGTTTTGTACTTGCTCATCCGTCATATTTCCATGTTTCTTCACTATGCCTTTCAATTTCTGGTGCACGTCCTCAGCCATCTTACAATCGCCACAAACGTAAAAGTGAGCTCCTTTATTGATCAACAGATCATGAATCTCTGCTCCTTCATTTTCAGCCACTTCTTGCACGTACATCTAAGTAAAAAATTAACAATATAGAGTTTCCATAATAATTTTATACGATATTTTATAATAAAAATTGACTAGAAATAAGTAAATTATTACCTTAGGAATATTTTTCTCTCTTGACAATGCTAGATACGCTTTAGTAAGAACGCCTTCTTTGAGCGCTTGCTCTTTTTCCTCTCTATACAAATCCATGGTCTTTGTTCGGCATCCGAAGAATAACCAAACTGGACCAATATTGGATCTAGAACGAGTGTTTATAAGAGCTTTGCGATGATGCCAAAATCCTCTGAATGGCGCTATGCCTGTTCCTGGGCCTATCAGTATGAGAGGCACGGAAAGGTCGTGCGGGAGATGGAAATTAGGAGCGCTGAAAATAAAGAATATTGTAAAGAAAAAAGTAGACATAAATGTGTATGTACAATTGAGAAATTAATAAATCTAGGCAAGCCTATGGATAAGGCAATACCTGGCGGACTTTAAAATAACGAGAGAGCAGAGAAATAAAAATAATTCATTCGTCTGAGAATTCAAATTTATTCAAATTTGCAAATTTATATAAAATATACTTCAAAAATAAATCAAATATCATAAAAATGAAAAATATCTATATTTGTAATATAAATAACTTATTAAAATTGATATACTACCGACACTTCAATACACTTTTATCTATCTTAAGCCCAATATTTTATGTATTTTCATAGAAAGTTGATATACGATAAGGAAGTGATTACCTTCGGATGAAGAGACACACTTCATCCCCAGCTTTACGATCCATGAGATAATTTGAACAAACACCATAGTGGACAGGACCTTCGCCATCTGTTCAAACATTACATCACCATGTATGTACGTACGGGCGAATAATAAATAATTGTAAAAATAAATAAATAAGAAATAATATTATTTATAATATTATTATACGTAAACAATACTAATTTAAATTTATATTTAAATTAAATTAAAGCCTAAATGAAGAAATGTATATTTTACTTTATTTCTATTTTTTACTTTCTGTCCATATAAAGTTATTGCTTTGTTAAATGGTAAACTCTATCGGTACAATTCGCCTGAAAATAAATCTTGACCATATTTCTATATCTATTTGAAGTCATAATAAAATTACCTAAAAACAACAACATTAACTACGAACATAAGACATTTTGAGATCAATTTATATCACAACCTACAATAGACATTCTCACATATCTATCTCACAATGAAAATAGAATGTTTTGCAATCTACAGCGGGATCTACGTAAACTACGTGGGATCGCACATTGTAAACTTTGATCTATAAACGTGCTTATGCCCCAAATAATGTCCGCTCGTTTGTTTCTTTTGTAAATAATTCATCTGGCGCTCGATTATAATGATGAATGCTGCTATATGTTATACAATGTTTTTATCATTTATTACGTACCTATGTTGTATTTTGAAAAGGCTAAGTTAAGTATTTTTTACGTATAGCGAATATATGTAAAATCGTTTATATTTTGGGTATATGACAACTTTCATAATTATTTTAATTTTTTTTGTAACAAGAAAAGAAGAGATATAATAATTATATATGCAACCTAATTCACAACTATGCATTAAATTGAAATTTAAATTAAAATCATTCCTAATTCTAATAGACGACTATAGTAAACACTTGAATCGTCGAACGAATATACGAGTACTATCACGGGGTCAGAAGGCAGTTCTACTGAGAATTACTATTACAAATATATTAAAAAGAAAAAAAAAACAACCCACCTTGAGTCCTATAACTAACAACAGCGACAGTCAAATGCAATCGTTTAGGATGAGCTATGGGAGACGAAGATATAGAATAGAATCTTGGCTGTAAAGGAGACAGCAGAGCAGCTAGAAGAGACGCGCTGGGCTTCGCTGAGGGAAACTGTTGTAACACTTCCGGTAATGTAGGGAACCGGTAGTGGCGCCAGTCCTCGTAGGCTGCTGGGTCCTTTTAACAAATATTTACATTTAAAAATAACAATAAGATTTTTTTTTATATATGATTTACTAAAAAATGATCTCGTTTCAATTGTGCTGGACCTAGAAACATATTTCTAGAATGTTTCTTATAATTCATCGTTTTTATTGTTTGATAGTGACTTAATAAAAAAAAGGAAAAAGTCCCATTAATAATTTAATTATTGCAAACTTACTCTATTCAAACAAAAATAACCTTACCGTAGCTAAAGTGTTCAATTGCTTCTTTTCTTCTTCATTGTCGCTAGTTTTAGCTAAATATTGCAATAGTATGGTGGTTGGTGGCGTACTTATGTCTAAGAAACGCGTGAACAAATCACGAACACTGACGGCCGGAAGACGCTCGTGAGGCTCCCATGATTTTACTGGACCTACACAATATTGAATTTAAATTTAAATTATCTATATTCTTTAATATATGGCACTTTTAGCAATAAAAAATAAATAATATTTTTTTTAAAAATGGTATATAATTTTGAACGTAACAATAATAAAGAAGCGTAGCGGGACTCAAACCCACACATCTTGGGCAATTACGTCGTTTCCATAATAAAAAATAAAAAAAGTGTAATTTTGACTTGACATTACATATTTTTATTATTTCTAACATAAAGAAGGCTAATAAATTATTGACTTGTGTAAGTTTATTAGTGCTCTTAATATATTTGCTTATTCTATTTATCTTGTATTATACATGTTTACAACATAATGTATAGATACTGTGCATTATCTTGACATAAAAAATCACTTTGCATATATCAAATATTTGTTGCATAAATATTTACTATAAAACCGAAAAAGAAAGAATGACATATAATTTAACAGCTTTCTTACAAAGAACAAACAACCATTTAAGTAATACAGCCTTGAAATTAATATTTATAATGGTTTTTACCCACTTAAATCAAATGAATGAAACTGAAAGCAAAAAAAGCTGAAAGGCAAAGATTGCAGCTGCAACTGCTGCAATTTACTGGTTGTAAATTAATAAAGACGTGTCAGTTTAATCCATTTCAATAATATTTGCTCACCACTTGAAGTGTGTGTCTCCTTCATGAGCTGCAATTGCAACGGTTCATCATAATTGTCGATGTCCTTCAGTCGAGCAAGTAAGGCGTCGACTAATTCTTTGCGATTGCAGGCCATTATACCGACGTGATCGCCAGGGTCGTAATTTATTTCGCACTGAAATCATTTTATTAGTTACAAAATGTTTCTGAATGTTATTAAGTATTAAGTAAAAAGTAAGTTATATGAATATCTCGATTCTCTGTCTATCTGGAGAAGACGCGAGGTAAAGGCGTAGAAATAAAAAAAAAATAACGCAATTTACATACCTGAGGTTCCAAATCAATGAATATAGTAGAACGTTCAGCAGTAGAGTCTCCCAAATCTTTATTAGCTTTAACAATGCACGTGACTAGTTGTCTATTCTGTGATGATTGTAAGGCGCTTAATAAAGCTGGTGGTTTACAAGCAGGGAGGGCGAATCTCACTGTTTCCTCACTCAGCGCCACTGTTCCTAGAGCTCTTTTAGCCTCTTGCAAGGTTTCATCATCATCCAAACAAAATGTTTCGCAGGCAACCTAAAATAGAAACTCATCCTTAATGAAATTGATTAAGTTGAAATTCATATTTTTCTACAAGTTGCTTTAAAGTAACCGACTTCTTTTGATTTATATTTAGCTATTTTAATGTGACTATAAGGAATAAATTTTATAAGTAAGAGCATGTTTCATTAAAAAATTAACTTTATCTTGTCCGAAATTAAAATATGTATGTAGCCTTCAATCAATTTAATACTTAGTCACGTTACGACGCAATAAAAGGCGAACAGCATCATAAAAATAATTATGATCACCTATATCCAAGAAATGACGTTAAAGAAAGTTCGTATCTGATAAGATAAGGTAAAGATGATTAGGGAAAAAGAAAGATAAACATAGATCATTCTTAATGACTCTTAAAATAACAATTATCAAAAGATTAACAAAAGCAAATATTTACATTATTACGTTATTCAAATCTTATCTACAGTGACAGAATGTCTGGCTGTTAAGATATATAGATATCGGAGTATATGGTCAGCCTGAATGAAATCATTAATTTTAGTGTACAATCATCATTTTCCTTTAACCAGCTGGGTAGGCAGAGGGAACCTTGTGACACTCCGTTCCCCATTCTAAAGGTATTAGAACTTTTTTTGGTTCACCTGTATCCTGCATAGAGCAATGTAGGCGGTTATTTAAAATCAATGTTTAATAATTTATATTGCTTCATATTATTTTATATATTTTATTTGATTAGATTGAACTAAACGCTTAAGAGATACTTCTTAAAAAGAACACAATCATTTAATAACCTGTATTAAAACAATGTTTTAGAACCGTTTAATTTCGTCTCATTTTTTTCATCGGCTTAATGTCGTAATTACTTTGATATATTATTACATAGTTAATATGTTAAGTTGAAACACAATGGAATTGTATATGAAGCATGGGAATCCCAACATGAATGAGAAATAAAAATGTTCCATTATCATGGTATATTTATAATGTAATGTCATAGTATGAAAATAATCTATATATATAAAAGGACTTGTCCTCACTGACTGAGGTAAGACGCACGCACAGCCGAAACCGCTGATGGTAGAAACGTGAAATTTGGACAGATGTTTAATTTTGTAATCTGGACATCCACTAAGAAGGGATTTTGAAAAATTTTAACCCTATAGGGGTGAAATAGGGGTTCAAAGTTTGTATGGAAATAAATTTAAATCGGCACCGATTTTTATAAAATTTGAAATTTTGATTTTTAAAAGTATTTAATTGAACACGTGTTTCATCGTTTTCTAGAATTCTCCCCCTAAGGGGGCAAATAAGGGGTTGAAAGTTTGTATAGGATTTTTTTAAAATCTGCACCAATTTTTATAAAATTTGAAATTCAGACTCTTAAACGTATATAATTAAACACATGTTTCATGGTTTTCTAGAATTCACCCCCTAAGGGTGCAAATAAGGGGTTGAAAGTTTGTATGGAAAAATCTTTAAATCGCCACCGATTTTTATAAAATTTGAAATTTAGACTCTTAAAAATATTTCATTGAACACATGTTTCGTGGTTTATTAGAATTCACCCCTAATTACGCAAGCGAAGCTGCGCGTGTCCGCTAGTATAAATACAAACGTAAAGAAAAAAATTGTAAAACTAAAAAAAAATACGTTTTAGTGAAGTGAAGTAAAAGTAATATTAAAAATGAATAAGTCTGTAACTTGTTATACATATTTCAAATATTCCAAGTTTTCCATAATTAAAATATGTTTTAAGGTAAAAAAGAATACACTTACATTAAACACACTAGACGCCCATTTCCTAAATGCCTGATCCTGTCCACACATTTCATCTCCCGTCGCCACGTCATGGATCCTCTCCCCTCCCAAGTCTCCCAACAGTCTATCTACATACTTCCCGAAGTTACAGAAGTTTGGGTAAGCGCTGGAGCCGAGCGCGAAGACAGCGAAGCGCACGTTGCTCAATGGACCAAAACTGTCTATTGAAGTTGCATCCGTTGCGCTACCTAATTGTTTTATTAACTTTCATTTACTTTGAAAAGGTATTTTATAATTAATTTTAAGATAAATTTTAATTAAGAAATAAATACTGGGTGATACCTCTACTTATCAATACTATGAATACCTTAGACAAAACTATCTACATGTTTAGTACGAATACTTGTACATTCCAATTATTCATTCCAGTACATTCAAACGTGTTTCATAGACATTTTAAAAGTTGAAAGCAGAAACAATTTTTTTGTAACAATTAACTAATGCAAAATATATTTCTTCATAATCGGCTTCACGCTGTATCCCGCACACAGCAGGGCAGAGGGAACCTAGTGTAAATACACTCTGTTCCCCACTTTCTGCCCAATTCTCGAGGCATTGCGTGTTGAGGGGCAGATGGGCTCGACACCAGAGCGAAGAAATGGAAATATAAACGTAAATAAATATTTCACTTCCTCGAGTGGGGATCGAACCCAAAACCGTCGCGTTACAGTCACACCCTTGTGCCGCTGTGCCACGACGACCTCAAAATATATTTCTTTATAAAAAATATTACTTTCTAATTAAAATAAAGTCTAGACCGTACTGTAGATACTCATAGAAATATATCAGACCTACCTTTCAATGATTCAAGTCTGCTGAGTTGTTTGGGATTGGCGACGGCGTATCTTTGGAGATCAATTTGACTATTCGCTTTGATGAAAGACTTTGGTGTTAGCATTTGGGAACCCCTAAAATATATTTTATGATTAAAATATATATTTATTTATAATAAATTCATAATTATTTATTCATTTTTTAATAATAATGACAAAAACGTTTTGAAAATATTTCATTAAACTTTGACATTATATATTGTAAGCAAGCATTTTGTAAGTAATATAGCTAAAAGCTTCACGTTTTATATTAGAACTTTCATTTTATTATTAGAATATTATATTTCAAAATGTTTTCTTCTAACCCATAGAAGTACGAATATATACACTATTAATATAAAATATTTTATACTTAATTTAAATTTTATACTATTAAGAAAAATAATAAGAAATATATTAATTTGACGAGGATAAATTTAATTTTATTAATAGTATTCTTGTAATAAATACAATAAATATGACGTTAAAATTTAAATTATTCTAAGAAAAACTAAACACCTCTGTTTTATCTATATATTAATTACATTTAAATATTGTAATATCTTAACAATCAAAATAAGGAAAGGATTATAAATATAATGATGTAATTTAGTAGTATTAGTAAAATGTTATAAAAGCATAGTTTAACTTACCCAGTACCTTCTTCTCCAACTTGATCCGCATACAAAATCTCACAGAGATGTTCTCCAAAAGCCTATATAAAATAAATTGTTAATTATTTAAAAATATATATTTATTATTTGTACAAAAATAGACTTAAAATATTTTTTGAACTGAACTTTAATTAAAATACATTTATTGACACTTATCAAAATTTTAACATGTTTGGATTTAAACCCACCCCTAGGAAATAAACCCATTTAAGTTCAAATTTTTGTAAGTTTTCTAAAATATTTTTTTCCTATCTAATAACACTATTACAATATTGAAGAAAACTCAATAAATATGTTCCTTATTAAAGGCTAAGAGAACGTAGTGTTAAGACACTCCGTTTTCCATTTCCCCCCCAAATCCGGAGGCATCGCTGACCATAGATAGCAGAAGAAACTACATAATATATGATAATACTAATATTACTAAACGATAATTATATTAGCTTTGCATTATATATAACCAAACACGCGGTATGCGTGGTATGTTATTGCGGTTAACGGAAAATCGCGGTTAACGGAAAATCACAGTTAACGCGGAACCATTGACAAATAGTTTGTATATGCAATTATGATATGCAAAATGTTTGTTAAAGTTAAACCAAATTATTACTGGATAGAACGGTTCTATCACAGATAGGTCCATGCATATTAATAATAGATAATAATTGAGATAAGGTTCCATTGTACTCTATATTTGTGATTAAATTAGTTCTTTATCTAAAAAAGTATTTGCTATGGGGAAATTCTATGTCATATATTGCTTAAATATAAGAAAAATATCAACGACTACCAATAAGGTCATCATGGTGCAGTGGACAGAAGCTGAATGTTAAGACGATGGGTGTGAATTAGATTTCTACAAAGGAAATGAGGTATTTAATTTTTTATCATTGTACCGTCAGACAATATCTTTAAAATTAGATAAAAGACAGTGGATAAAGAAATTTTTCCTATTTCTATTTCTTATTTACGAAAAAAAAAGTTAAAGCTGAAAAAATAATATTAACAATGGCAAAACAAATAAAACTATTAAAACTTCGTGTGTAAAGCTAGACTTCCTGATTGCAATAATAGATATTTAATTAAATAGCGATATACATTTAACTTTTAGTTTATTTTTAACTATCTGATAAATGTTGAGAATGTTAATCTTTATTTATAGACATGAAGGCAACTAGTTCTTTCTTTCAGTTCACTTTCAAATTATGAATCACTAAAGACGTAAACGCATTACACGAATGAGAAGTTTTGTTTACAAAGAAGTATTATTTTTAAATTCAAAACATACTGCGAGCACTATTTGTTTTTGAACATATAAGAAGCTGTTAGAATTTACTATTACAGAAACACTTTTATTTGCTGATTGTGTTGTTAAAGAAGTGTTATTTTTTAATGTTCAAATTTATTAATTTTGTTTTATTAAAATGGAGAAATATACTAAACAATTATAATTATTAAAAAAGATAAAGAAAAAAATCGACGATAAACAAATAGGTACTAGAAATTATTTTATTTTCAAATCAAATCAGACACTTCACGCACACAGCAGGGTTAGCAGAGGGAACCTAGTGTTAATATAAGACACTCCGTTCCCCATTTTCCGCCGAATTCTGTAGGTATTGCGTGTAGCGCAACTGAACTGATTCTCAAAAAACTTTACCGCATAAAAATCGTAATTTCATAATTTTTTAGAAAATTAGGTAAACATTCGTAAACTTAACTATAAATCAACCAATAAATCCTGAGATCGACTATTAATTTAATTCAACGACCATTACCATTCGATAGGTTTTCATTATTTACTTTTGTAACTTAAAATATATTATTATTAATAATATATACTTGTATGTGATATAAGTAAATAGTCAATTATTAGTTATTAAATATTTATATGTTCATTTATCAGATTGATTAAGTTTTCCATAATAAGATATCATATAAAAGTCTCGTTATTTACATATATTATGTTAAAATATTACGTGTGTGACAGCTCGAATGTATACAAGTAGTATTATATAATCAATAAAAACGATTATTACCTCTAATAATACTAAATAAATTATATTTTTTTTATTTTCTATAAAATGTTAGGTACATTTGAATAATAATAATTTAACCATATGAAACAAAAAAAAAGAAACAAAGCTACATAGCGGGGAAATCAAAATAATAATTTCCCTCGAGCAAGAATCAAACCCAGATCCTATCCACTGCTACAATAGTTTCATCACCAAAAGCGTACTCACAATGCCATTTTCCGGTGGATCTCCATTGCCGAAAGTCGAAGTGACGACCAGCAAGAGCGCCTCGTGCTCTATAGAAGTGATGTCGTAATCAATCATGCAATGAACCTGAAAGTAAATTCCACTGAAACCGTCGTCTATGACTCACCCGTTTATAATTTTAAAAATCTATTATCCGCTCCAATATGACAGATTTCACGAGAAAAATAAGATTTTGAAGCGATTAATTTATTTTTAAATCGTCGGTCTTTTCTTAAAACGGTATTTTGTGGTAGATTTGTTTTATTTTTAGTTGGTTTATAAATATCGATGTTATAAGACGAAGTGTAATTATTCATCATTACATCATAATGTGCCAATAAAATTCCAAGATATTTAACTGCTTCTTTAAATCTTATTTAATAAATCTAAAAACATTACGATAGTTATTTATTTTTGTCTCATTTAGTAATTACATATTGGGTGAGAAAAATTATAGTATATTGATAATATTGACGCTTTTCCCGTTTTTTTTCCTGATAAAAAGAGAGAATCTAGTGTGAAGATTCTCCGTTCTACTTCCTGTCCGAATTCGATACTGTTTGTGGTGGAACTCAACGCCACGATTTATCTTGCGAGATCGTTTCTTTTAAATTATTTATAGTATTAAAGCATAATATTTTAAATATACTCCTAATATATATAAATTACGTCTAATTCGTAAAAGTTCCAAGAATCCAGCTTGTTAACAGACCAACACTACAAACAAATCAATAACTTTAATTTTCCATAAAGTTTCACGAATAATGGAAAACAATAGATACATATTATATTTCAAACAACTAATTATCATTTTGACTCTCACATTGTCGTCCCTTAAATAACATACCTATAAATCGTTTATGTCACAAACAATGACTCAAAACAGTATAAAATTAGACAATTACATTTACCATGATAAATAGAAATATACATACAAACAAACAGTAAGTACCCCAAAACAGCTGTCTACTGGAACTCCTCAAAGAGATTACCAGCACCATAACAAGCACTACAATGGCCAATACTAATAGTTTTATTGCTTTACAAATACCTGTGCGTTGAACGCGTGCCCAAATATCACCCCCAACTCCTTGGCATACTGTTCAGATTTGCCTGTCTCCGTCGCATACAAAACGGTCGCTTTAATCCTCTTAGAGAGAGCTCGTCCAAAGAGTTTGGATGTGAATTTGACGGCGCGCGCAATCTGCTTGAAGTGGAACTTTCTATTTATGGGCCTCTTGCCTGTGATCGGCTTCGACTTCTGCCATTGGTGGGTCTTCCATGCTGGTTCCTGGAGGAATGTGGTGTTAGTGTTTAGTCGTAAGTACAAATCACGCTGGTGATGAAGATTCTCATATTGAAATGGAATAGTTGAGAATTCAATACTTTAAAATATAATTGTAATATGAGAATCTTGAAAAAATTAAAATTTATAAATATGTCAAAAATATTGATAAAAATAATAGAACTGAACTAAAACGGCGAAACTGAACTAAACTGAACTAAAAAAAATATGTTAAATATTAAATCTAAAGTTTAATAACCTGATATTCGTAAGCTGGACGCAAGTAGTATAGCGCCATCTCTTGATGAAATACCGGAGTGATGGATGAGGACATCGGCGGCACGATCCATATCCAGTCCGCCGGACAGCCGGACCTTTGAAAATTATTTTATATATAGTAATAACATTTTTTACATATGTATGTACTGCTCAGTCAACAGGAAGTAACCCTCACATATGTTCAAATGACGTTAAATTTGGAGGCATATGTATTTGTATAGATCTAGTAATTTTTATACATCTTGTAATAGATTAATTTCAAATTTTTAGAAAGGAACTTTTTTCTCAAAGAACTTCTTCTTGTAATCACTTTGGAATATTGCACTTAGATTTGAGATAATTTTTTTCTTCCACATTCCACATTTAACGATAGACAGAAAAAAATATAGAGTTAACCCATTATATTCACCAAACGAAAAGATATAAATAGATATCTATTCTAAGACAATTTCATCATAATTATTATCCTCACCTACCAAAGATAAATTATAACGCGAAAACTAAATATAACCGATAAACATCCTCATCATATATTCCATTATATATGTATATATATAAAACAATTTCTTCATACTAAATTCGAGAACGTTGGAAATATTACGTGGCATGCATTTCATAATTTGTAAGCCGATAATAGTGTATGAACAATCCTCTCGTATTGTAAATATTTACCAGATTTTAATTAATTTCCCCGCTTTCTTGCCGACGTACTGTCTGACGCATTATACCTGAGTCTCAATTCTTCAATGGAATTTACTAATGCATATTTTTTATCTTGTAAAAAATTTGAGAGATGTTTTTTCAGCTTTACGCTTTTTTCCACATATAGCAGCGTAGGCAGAGAAAACCTAGTGTTAAGACACTCCGTTCACTATTTTTCATTGAATTTTCGAGTCATTGTGTGTTGAGTGGCGGAAATCAACGCAACTTTTTGTTTTGTTACCAGAACGAAGAAATAAAAATATTAATAAGTAATAACTTATTCTCCACAAAAAGAACCCACATCTGTCACGTTTATAGTCACACGCTTGTGCCACTGCACTACGACGGTATTTTTAGAAGTTTATGCTATTAAATTATAAGTCGTTATAGCAAGTGCTTCTTTTTTCACTTCTACGAGATTTTCGTAGGGACATGTAAAATTTACAATTGTCTAAGGATAACTGCTTCAATAATTTCCCAAATTACATACTTATAAAACAAAATAGGCCAAATCTATAATTAGCACTGGCTTTTCATGATAACATCGATATCCCGTAGTACCCACCCGTACCCATTTACTGGCACAGACACAAACAGTCACACGTTGCTCCCGGACATGTGGCCAAACAGACGCAAGGCTGGCGTGATGATAGCTTAATGGTTGCAAGTTGTCTACATCGCTTGCAATTACGCCATACGTTTACTTAGTTTTACATGTAAATATTATGATTTATATGTTACGTTCCGTTCCGTTCCGTTTTAACGACTTTTTGGGTTAGTTAAATCACAATTTCAGGGTTGTGAGTCCGAATCCCCACTCGTGGAAGTGTAATATTTGTTTACATTTATATTTTCAGTCCTTCGCTCTGGTGTCGAGGCAAAGAGCGGCGTTGAGGTCCGCCATTCAACACACAATGCTTTCAGAATTCGGCAGAAAGTGGGGAACGGAGTCTCCTTACACTAGGTTCCCTCTGCTTACCCTGCTGCGTGCGGGATACAGAGTGAAGCCAATTTTTTTTGGAATCACTTATTTTCCAAAAATATTATTTCTGTATTTAAAGTAATTGAGGAGCATACCTGTAAATTATAATAATACTACGAGGACAGGAATAATAGGAGACCAGTCGTGGCGGAACGGCACAAGTGTTTAATCGTAGACGTAGAGGTTGGGAGTTCGATTTCCACTCGAGGAAATGACATATATAGTATTTTAATTTCTTCGTGCTAGTGATGAGATACGTTTCCTGTCACATTGAAAAGAACATTCTAAGATTTTTTTTTAAATATTTCATACTAACATATACTGTTTTATTTCTGCTAAAAGCTGAAATATTTTCGCTACGAAGCTTATAAATTCATACAAATTGTTTAACTTTCCGTTCTTAACCTCTATAAAGGAATTTTACTTTTTCGTAGCTTCTTTTATTATAGAAGAGTGTTTTAAAGTTGGAATTATGCTAACTTTAACGGGTAATATTTTGTCTAATGAACCTTCACAATTTAAACTTTTAATCTTTAAGGCTAACTTTCGTTTTGAATATTTAATTAAAGTATAGCGAGCCGGGACGAATAAAAATAAAAATCCTTTCTATATATTTCTATGACTGAAGGGTACTATTATCATGTATTGGACATTTATCTTTAAAGCATATTTGTTTCCATTACCTAATAATAACGTCCCTTACAATTTACTAAAGGTATAAATATCATTCTGTAAAAACTTTTTGTTCGCGGTGTAACCCAGAGGGAACCTGAGAAACTATAGTTAAGACAATCTGTTCCCCATTAAGATACTTACGTTCCCAACTTTCTGATGAATTTTTGAGTTAATTATTAATTAGTTAATCGTCTACTATATTACTTGCAAATTAAATATTTTAATTAAATATGAATACTATCATATATATATACCACTTACCGTAATCTATTCTCATTATCTAAATGCTTAATGAAGCTCTCAGAAGCAGTGTGATGGTCCACAATAGTAGCGTTGTGTTGTTGGAAGCTGTGAAGTACCGCGATGTTGACTTCCACTAGAGCTTTGTCCTTCCAGAGGGTGACAGGAGTTCGTGTGTCTAATCCCATTTTCTGTGCTACTTTCTGTATTCATAAAAAAATATGAAATATAAAACTTTTCGATTTTTTTTGTGAAAATTATCGTAATTTCAGAATACACTAGCTACGCTCATTTTGAATTAAATATAAATAATTTTCTAGTGACTTATTGATATTTTCTAAATTAATTTAAATTACACAAAGTAAAGATTTAATAAAGAAATAAAAACATTTTCATTTAATATTGAGCCAATAAAAAGTATTTCGTTATAATTAACAGTTTTTTAAGATATCATTACTTAAATTTGCATATTAAATGTCCGTATATTTCTAAACTAATATTTTTAGCTATATTTTTTCTACTATATCTACAATAGATATTAAAATAAAACTAAATATCTACCTCCATCATATTCAATCGATTAGCATCACAAAAGTTTCGACATCCTATTTCTGTGCTCATGTACCAGCCGTTGAAGGCGTTCGCCGTGAACTCTATACCACCGCAGTCGAAACGCATGTTGGAGACCGCTGGTAGCGCGTACCAACGGAGTTGCAGCTCTTCGAACCACTCGTGGCTGTATTGATAGAAAAATAGTGTTAAAATTATTATAAAAAATAAAAAAAATAGATAGATATTGATATGAGATTGTGTTTATATGTGTACATAATATATAAATGGAGGCCTATTGTAGCGTAGAAGCACAGGCATGCCTTTGTGAACGCGGACGGTAGGAACGATTCCCACTCGGAAGAATGAAATAGTTTCATTTCTTCGCTCTGGTAATAAAGCAAAGCACGGCGTTCAGCAACACTACTCAACACGCAATGCCCTCGGAATTTGGCGGAAAGTGGGAAACGGAATTGTCTTAGCACTAAGTTACCAAGCTCCTTTTGCCTATTCTGCTGCGTGCGGGATATAACCAAAAGATCTTACTTAATACTTTTAATATGTAAAACATGTAAAATAGAAATGCAATAAAATTCTAGAAAAAATCAACTGAAAGTACGAATGGATTTCACTTTTCTGCCAACTTCAATCCCACAAAACGCGACATCACAAACGGTGATATAAATCAAAAGAATTTCAAAATTTTATAAAATACCAAAATGATGAAATGAATTCTTTTAGATCTCATCATCATCATTATCTCTCAAAATAGATCCCATCATCAAGAAGACATTACGCAACATAATTAAAAAGAAAAGGAAGTAAGAGTGACAAGGAAAAAATCTACATTTTATAAATATAATCAAAAAACCCCACTTTAATAGCAGCGTACTATTGTTTCTTCTAATTAAAAACAAACGCTACGAAGCAAATGCAATCTATAGAAATGTTGCATCTAGAAAAATCTTTTAAAGTATCACTGGATCAAGTTTCTTGATAAATGTAGAGCATCAACAGAATACACGCTTCGATACGTTTCAAACAATGCACCACGTGTTAGTTTTGAAACTCGCTAGAGACTCCGAGATTATTTGTGCGAAAAAATAATGATAATAAAACTAGATGGAATGTATGCAGTGGAAAAATGTAAATATTTTAAAATGCGTCTCGCATATTGAAATCGCGTTTTAATATTGTTTTGTAATGATATTGGATTGTATGTTGTTTACTACATTTATATTAGTAATATCTGAGTGTATTAGATAGTAATAAATCACTCTGTTTTACACTGCGTGAATTATAAATTTGGTAAAGTAAATTAGAAAATTAGAAAAAATTAGGTACATTTGAAATATTTCGACTTTTTTATAATTTTTTAGTCACTGTGTACTTTGGATTAGCATATCGTAAAATAAATTATCTAATTATCTATGTGAATTTAGTATATTCTAAAGTCACATATGTAAGAAAATTAGAATCAATTACTATAATGACAATTAATGTTATAAAAATACAAATTTTCAGGCCAAATATGGCAACTTAATTTCATTTTACCTTTCATTACAATATTTTTTTCTAATAAAAATCGAACCCACAATCATCGCGCTTAGCAACAAACCTTACTAAATCCTTCTATTCTATACCAGAACAAAATAAACAAGAAAAAAATCTTTACATATAGTCCACAAGATGTCAATAACAACCTATCACCTCCAAACACATTACAGGCAGTTAACATTATCAATAGGCAAACATTATTGAATGAGCCCAGATTTATGGGCTATAAACGCAGATTGGAGATCACTGGACCACAGTTTTACGATAAGCAATCTGTTCTGTATGGACGCCATTCCCCTATTCGCCTATTTGCGGGCCTTTACAAACCACTATATGCATTCTTAGAGTTTTTTATGTTGGCATAAATCTCAAATGAAAATCGTACGATACGGTTTTCATTTAAGTAGCTTTTGTATACATTGTATCGATTAATCGCTTATGTTAATACAGCAATGTATGGTTTATATGTATTTTAAATTAAAAATATGCATATTTATATCTGTGGATAACTATATTTTTAATTATACATACTTATATATCTATGTAATTATATATTATTGTTTTAGATGAAACTCGTCCGTGAGTCTAACTGTGACTACGGACTACTGCAAAGTTCAAAGGGTTCGGGTTAACTAAATACACGCGAATAAGTTTTTTTAGATGTGTAAAAATCGCGAGAATCGCTAAATATATTCTTTATTAATATATTTAGCTATACGTAAATTACGAATACTGGAAGAGTTATATTTTAGCTGTAACGCTGTCTATAGCAAATAGAATAAACATATAATTTAATTTGATATTTATATTAAATCTCGAAGAAGAAAATTTCTTCAGAAAA
Source organism: Heliconius cydno galanthus (assembly GCA_036379175.1). NCBI lineage: Eukaryota > Metazoa > Arthropoda > Insecta > Lepidoptera > Nymphalidae > Heliconius > Heliconius cydno. The sequence goes on along the minus strand of JAKRZM010000770.1, from coordinate 25,372 downwards.
AATATCAAAAGATTTCTACAAAATAAATTAAAACACAAAAAGCTACAATAAATGGAAAATTAAATGCCACAGTCGACAAATTCTCCATTTTTTAAAGTAATTTAAAAATAGCAAAATTTTACCAATACAATACTTACATAGGATGAGTCATATGTATCTCCATGACGAACTCTCGCGGGATCTCGAAGTAGTCGGGATCTTTTCCATTAGCGGAGAGTACGAGAGGTAGTATGTCCCATGCAGTATGTGGCGGCTTCCATCCCAGTTTTATACAAAGCTACATAAAGAATATAACATACGATTACTTTAAACGTATATATGGGAGAGTGTCAGTCATGGCACAGGGGCAATAGAGAGTAAGAATGAGAGAAAATGGAATATTTAATATTTTCATTTGTTCGCTCTGATGTCAAGGCCAAGCATGGCGTTGAGTTTCGCTCAATATCTCAATCACGTCTGTCACAATGCCTCTGAAGTTCGGTGATAAATAAATAAATAAGGAGCGGAAGTGTCGTAACTCTAAATTTCCTCTGCCTACCCAGCTACGAGACATACGAGATACACATGAAGCTGAAAAAAAAGTGTGTATTTATAATTATATGTATTAAAAACAAATGGTCGGTAATATACCATAACAATTAATATTTTATTTTTATAGCAATCCAAACCTAAAAATAAAATTTAACATTAAATATTTACAAGGTATTTCTTTGTAAATAAAGCATAATATTCTTACAAAAGACATTAAAACAGCCTTTCAATAAAAAAAACTTGTAAAATAATAATCCTACATCTTAGGATTATCGATATACAATAAATAAACTTAGACATCAAACTCTGTCGAACAATAAATAATACGGATCAGGTGTGGTAAGGCTGGGGCGACACTATTTGAAGGATTTATTAATAAAAGGTCAAAGTTGCCATTTCTGTATAAACTGAAAAGTATTTATATTATAATTTTGGAGACTTAAATAAAATATTGAAATAAATAAAACGTAATGGATGGTGTGAATATTTATTTTTATGTTTAGTAAGTAATCTACATAACACTTCGCTCCCTAGTTTTCGTCGAAATTTTGAGGCATTTTGAGTGGTGGAACTCAACGCCGTTATTTGCCTTGGTTTTAGAGTTAAGAAATAAAAATAGTAATAAATAAAATTCTACTCGAGAGACGATTAGAAATCGAACCCACAACTATCACGTTAACAGTCACACGCTTGTACGCGCTACGATGGTCTCTTTAATTTTAACCAAACTTGACCAAAAATCTCATTACTTTATATATTTTCATTTTAATGTCATATTTTTATATATTAAATGTGTAATATTTAAAAAAAACATCCCGCTTAACAGACATATTCGATATACGAAAATAAAATATGAAAATCAAAAACAAAGTTTCTTACAAAACGATGCAGAGAAACAATCTTAAATCCTAAGTAAATCCTTCTACAGCTGTTCTATATATACGATTGTTTAGAGATCTAAACAATTTGCATCCAGCCCAGTTTTCAAAGCGGATTCATCGATAGTCCGCTGAGAGCTAGTCTCTGGTGACAAAACCTAGCCTGGAGCCTATCTGTCGCTTTGGTTTGTAATACTATTTCAATAAGATTAAAAATCTAAATCTTTGTAGAGTTATTCAATTGTATGAGAAACATTTTTATCGCAAAAATGTTTAATAAATAACAAAAGTGTATATAGATAGGTAAGATTATTTTTCGATATACTTCATTTTTCGTTATTGATGCTAAATATTAAATGAACAAATAATCTTTCAAAACAGATAATGAAGAAATTAAATTTCTCGCAACTGAAAAATATTTTTTTGTCTTAAGTACCAAGCTCAAAAAGATTATTACACCTAAGGTTTTAAAAAAAATAGTACAATCTGAAGTGAGATACATTTCTAAAAAATGAATCTATGCATTCTTCTACAGGTAACTTCAGGGCGGCCAGAACTATACTGTAACTAATTCAAATGTTAACTTACCTCAGTAAACTCACAATGCATAGGGTCCCCCAGCACGGTGCCATCAGGCTGCTTGTACCCGGCGTAGCTTATAAGCTGACTGTTCCATATCCTGTAGTCGTGCTTGCCGTCTGTACGTTGCGGGAACACGGTTATTGCTGATCTATTGAATTATAGAAATTACATTAATAATTTAATTACAGTAGAGTAGGCAAACCTCGCACTAATATCGAAACACACTATAATTTCCACCTGAATCAAGATATTGTCTGGGGAAAGGCGTACATCAACGCCGCACGTGCTTTTAACATAGTGAAGAAATCGAAATATTTAATTACCCAATCCCATTAACCTCGATAGCCTCAACCAAAATTAAGTATGTCATATCAATAACTTTTTTAGCATCACGGTGTATCCCACACATATAAGGGTAGGTAGAGGAAACCTACAAATATGTTAAGATACTCTGCTCGCCACTTTCCGTTAAATTCTGGAGTCAGTGCATGCTGAGTGGCCGAACTGAACGCCGCGCCTTGCTTTGTTACCAGAGTGAGGAGAGAGAAACGCCTCTAATGGGAATCGAATCCCCAACCTGTTGCACTTTACACTCAGTCACACGCTTATGCCCTTGCCCCCACAACTAAACAACCAAAATGTTATATCACTAAGAGAAATCACATACAGATATTTAAAAGCAAAATAACTGAATACATTTTCATTTCATTTCCAATCAACTTTATAAACACGCTGTAGATCCATTATATGAATGAGATGTAATTTTTTTACTCCGTAGTAAGAGAAAACTAACCTGATATTTCCCTTATTGGTACTATATTTGATATGGTTGCACAGCGCTTCGAACATTCCACTGGTGGTTGTCACTTGCCGGCAGTCGAATACCTGTTGAAATATAAAATGTTATGAATTTATGACATTTATGTTTGATAAGTTTTAAAATTTTATTGTATAGTGATTGATGATAGAATTTGAGTGTAGAAAATGGTGGTTTTCACTATTTTCCAGTTCTAAGTGTAGTATAGAAGTCTGTCAGTTAATACTNCTGAATTTCAAATTTTATAAAAATTGGTGACGATTTAAAAAAAACCTATACAAACTTTCAACCCCTTATTTGCACCCTTAGGGGGAGAATTCTAGAAAACGATGAAACACGTGTTCAATTAAATACTTTTAAAAATCTAAATTTCAAATTTTATAAAAATCGGTGGCGATTTAAATTTATTTCCATACAAACTTTCAACCCCTATTTCGCCCCTTTAGGGTTGAAATTTTTCAAAATCCCTTCTTAGTGGATGTCCAGATTACAAAAGTAAACATCTCCCCAAATTTAACGTTTCTACCATCAGCGGCTGTGCGTGCGTCTTACCTCAGTCAGTGAGGACAAGTCCTTTTATATACCTACTTAGCTAAATAAATTGCCATCGCAACAATATTCCGAAATAAATTTACTTTAGAAATAAACAAACCCCTGTTATTTTACAATACACATTTTTTTGTAATAGAAAGAAATTGTAGAACAAAGATTAACTTATCCAATATCTAGATAATATTCTATGTTCAATAATTAAACCACGATTACGTCAAACTATACGTAAATGCTTACAAGAGAAAGAGCTGAATACAGATTAATGTTAACTTCTCCAAAAACATTTAAAATAAAATAAATATACAAAATGAAAACCAAATTCACGCTATATAAACAAATTGAAAAGAACAAACACAAAAATAAAGTACTCCATTCACTTAGACTGTTCCGGCGGCCACGGATCCTCACAGATTAACCCAAGCAATCTATTTAAGCAATGTAATTACGAAATGAAGTCGCGAACATCAGAAAGACTTAAATTTAGTACCACTAATTCCGATTTGAGCCTTTCCCATCCCCCCCAACCTACCACCATCTATTCTTACTTCCCATCCTACCCGATGACGGTAGAACGAATAAATTATTCGTAATAAGTTTAGAACGACCGCGGCTCAATCAAGCTCGCTAATTACAAAAATATTGAGATTAAACTCTCTTTTCTCTAATTGCTGTTACGGTGGAAATAATTGCTGGAATGTAATTTTTTTTATATGATTTTATCGTTAAGTCACGGTTTTTTTTTATTTTTGTTTTTGGAGCTTACATTAGCCTTGTTTTGTTAGTAATTAATGTTTAAAATTATTTTGTATTTAGCAGTGTTTTTTGTTTTATTTGATTTCTTCATACTTATATTAAAAATGTAATTAAAAAAGCATACTTTTATAACTAGCACAATGACTAGAATTTAAGCATATAATTTCTACACTTCAACGAAACTTCCTCCATATAAAAATATTTAACTGTGTAAGTTATTAAACTAAAGTTGCAAAAGTTCTACAATGCAAACTTAAAAATTTGCGACGACGCCGGTAACACCTTTTAAGTGAAAACGTCATAAAAAATATCTATTACAATATGTATACGAATTAGATTAAAAATATGATATTATTATTAAAATTGTATTATATCTAAGAAACCTCATTTCCTCCTAATGCATAAATATATACCACAAATTAGTAAGACTACCACATTCCCGGCAATCAGTACTGAATTACCATTATTACGGACTCAAAGAATATTTGTATGGCCGGGTCATTTAAGAAAAGAAAAGCTATTACAAAAATTACTTTGATAATTTCCTCAACTTTCGTCTATTTCTTTTGTGGATATTAGGTGTCACTAACACTTCGTCGCCTCAATTTTTAAACAAATTGGTGATGGTAATGTTTATCATCATCATATTCAAGAGAGTGTGCCTATATGTGTGTGTGATTTTGGTTTACATTTTCATATCATTTGTATGAGATTAATTTATAGAGAAGAGATATCTCTTCTCTAATTGTTAAAAAAAGTAGAAAATAATTGCTATATTAGCGTATAATAATATATATTTTCTGGTTTTATTAGACAACTCTCGAAGAAAAAAGAATATCTAAGTCTATCGTGAAATGTATCATATTAATTATCCTTATCCTATAAAAAATAATATTTTTGTAGTTCCCCCATACTTTATATTTACAAATTACATACTAATACACGTCATACTAATACATTACATATAAAATGTAGCAAATAGTTAAAAATCACGTACTTTAGGTCCATTTAAATAACTTAGAAGTAGGTACAACGAGTACCACATACATACGTATATTGTATACATATATAATACCTTCACATGTGAACCACGTAAGATGTCCAGTATCGAGACCACGCATTCGAATCACGTAAGACAAACAAACTAACCATTACTCTGTTTAACTAAACGTTGTTCGTGTAGTAATAATAAGTAATTACGCCTTAATTTCGACATAATTTTGAATTTTTAGCCTTAAGCTAGCACATAGCAGAGTAGACAGAGTGAATCTAGTGGCAAGACACTCCGTTTTTCATTGAATACTGGAGAAATTGCTTGTTGAGTGGCAAAACTCAACGTCGCCCTTTACATCACTACCAGAGCGAGGAAATGAAAAATATAAATATTTTAGTCCCTCGAGTTGGAATCGAATCTACAACCTGTCACTTTTACAGCGCAAAGGCACAAGTGTGCGACTGTAAACTTGTCGATTGTGGGTTCAATTCCTACTCGAGGGAATGGAATATTTAATATTTTCATTTGCTCTTGTCTTAACATTAGGTTGCCAGGTTCTATCTGCCTGTCGTGGTATGTGCGGGATACCTNACATATATAATACCTTCACATGTGAACCACGTAAGATGTCCAGTATCGAGACCACGCATTCGAATCACGTAAGACAAACAAACTAAGCATTACTCTGTTTAACTAAACGTTGTTCGTGTAGTAATAATAAGTAATTACGCCTTAATTTCGACATAATTTTGAATTTTTAGCCTTAGTATCTTAAAAATAAGAGTTTTTTTTATATAGCAGAGTACATAAGGAATCTATTGGAAGTCGAAAAATATCTGGGGAAAGTTAGGAATGGAGTGTCTTAACACTAGGTTCCCTCTGTCTATCCTGCTCAACTCGGAATTCAACGCCGCACTTTTCCCTCGACATCAGAGTGAAGAAATGAAAATATATATATACTTTTTTAAATATTCCCACAACCAGTCGATTTTGCAGCACCCTTTGTGCCCTTGCGACTGGCCTTAAATATAATTAAATTTTACAATAAAAAACAAAATAAATATATAAAAAGCAGCTCCACGCCTTTTGCCCACTGCCGCTTGGCTATGGCTTGGCTACTCTGGAGTGGTGGAATTTAACGCCATTTTTAGTCTACAAAATCGGAAAAACAATAACAATTTAAATATAATCATTATTATGTCGAGGTGCCTGTCGGTTGCGGATTCAATTCCCACTCGAGGGAGTGAAATATTTATTATTCTCATTTGCTCTTGTCTTAACATTAGGTTCCCAGGTTGCCTGCCTTGGTATGTGCGGATATAGCGTGAGGCTAACGAAAAATATTATTCCAACTCCCAATCATCACGTTTACTACTATCTGCCCTACTGCACCCCAATGGACTAAATATACACATTACATATGAATTACAAGATATCCTATCCCTACATTTCTTAACCGAGTTTCGGTTGCCCTAAGTATGTTAAATTTTAATTAACTCTACAACTTTAGCAACATTGATGAATGCCCAAAACCTTTCTTATCGGAATGCCAAGATAGTTAAAGTTAAAGTTGAACTAAAAACAAACTGGCAGTTAATTGGCTATGTTTTTGTGTCGGCGCGGGAAATAGGAGTTTTCTCATTACAGTCGGCACTCGGCAAATTCATTTAGTTCCCCCGTGCTCGCCGAGACGGTTGGACGCGTAACAAGAATTGAGTTAATTGATCTAGGTTCCTTATCATTTTCGTGTTTACGTAACTTGGGGAATTCCTGGCAGCAATTTTGTTTGTTAAACGTATTATTTTTAGAGTTAAAATGTTTTTAAAATTTAGATATTTTTAACAAAAACGATCAAATTGATTTGTTTTGTAAAGATTTTATAATGTTTTGTTTACCTTAAATGTAATGTTTTTTCTATAACATTAATTTATATCGTACTTACACTAAGCAGTAGTAGTAGTAGCAAGACACTCCATTCTTAACTTTGAGCTTCACACAAGGCATGGAATTAACATGTTATTTTAATTACCAGAGCAGGAAAATCAAAATAAACCTAAATATAATCAACGCCCGTATATAAATAGAATCGTTTTTACAGTCAACTTTTTTCTTAGCTACAAGCTGAGAACCTGAGAGCGTAGTGATAAGACACTTTGTTTCCCATGAAGGCACTTCCGGTCACCACTTACCCCCGAATTCTTGAGATGGCGGAATAAAAAACAAAGCGAGGAAAAAAATATTAAATATTTTATACCTCGACTGGTAATCGAATCCACAACTGACGCGTTTACAAACACACGCTTGTACGCCACGTCGCCCTCAACACACAATTTAGATACTTCAAATATAAGCTATCCGCCCAAGTGTAAGTCGAAACGACAGCCAATCTTTTGCAGTTAAAATGTCAAACACTGTCCTACAGGCCCTTAACTCTTAGATTCTCACCTGCAGTTTAGACCACTGGATTCTACCGATGCATCGACTCGCGTTTCTCCAAGCCAGCTTAGCGCCGAACACTAGTTCTGTAGTCGTCAGTTGATATGTTCCAGTTTTCAGCACTTCTTCTTGAACAGCTTTCCAGCGCGCCTCGTGGGCTACAGTGTTCGCCCTGCAATTAATAACTTATTATATATTGCTGTATAATATATTTATTTATAAATCGGTACAAAGAAATCTTACTGTATTTTATCTAAAAGTATTATATGGCATATTAAAAACCATAATATTTTTAAAGTAAGTGCAGTTTTATAATAATTTTTCCATAAGTGAAAAGTATAAATATTTAAATTATAATTTAATGTCATGAATCTTACAATATCATAAATGCAAAAATTATTAAAGACTAAAATTTACATGATAATTATTTATTAAAATATAAAATACAATTTAACTCTAGTTTAGCAGAGTTAGCTGAAATTTATAGTTTTTTTGACATAAAAAAGTAAACTAAGCTTTTAACAACAAATCTACATGTAACTAAAAATTTATGGATGCATATCCACGCTCGGGCAACATATGTGAAAAACATAAAGGTATTTTAGATGAACTAGTTTACACAATAAAATGTTGAAATTTAGTATTTGAATATTTTTGTTTATTCTTAACGGGTTTGCTTTTTTTAGAATATACATATGTACGATAAAACTGATCATAGCATATGTTTTTAAATATGTATAATATTTTGTTTTAATTTTAGAACAGTATGTTTTAAATCCAGCAGAGTGAACGATCACTAAGGTCTAGTAAAATCATCTATATAGCCAAATATGATATATACATGAAGATATTTAAATAGATATACCTTCGTATTGAAGCAAAATACTGTCCGAGGAAATCTTTAGCATCGTTAAGTACTTCTTCAGAACTTCTCGGCACATCGCCGCGGCCTGGTATAGCCATAAGGCTACCCAGGCAAGCCCTCTCGTTACATAGCGTTGGCTGTAAAAAAAATTAAATGAAATAAAAATACGTTATATATTTTTCAAAAAATAATAATATAAAATAGCAGGAACAATAGATATTGCCCTTGCTTATATATATTTCAACACAAATTCAATTTTATATGATTATTTAATTTAAATCCTGACATATTATAGTTTAGACGCACATTTTTAACATTTAAAACTTACAATTTACGCGCCAATTACAATTTTTATTTTATTAATAACTGGCAAACTAGAACTAGACTTAAAAAATTAATATTATACCCGTAGATATTACTTGCATAGTTATTAATGTAAATGATTAAATGTATTATAATCTTAAAATTTCACAGATTCATAATATTTAAAGTAATCAATAAAAAAAAATATTTGTTAATAAATACAATAATAAAAAGGCCTTCGTAGATCATAAGGACACAAGCGTGTGTAAACGCAAGGTTTATTTATGGGTTCGATTTCCACATCCTATCCTATTTCTCAGGGGAATGAAATATTAAATATTTTCGTTTCCTCTCTCTGTAACGATGGGAGTTGTATTAATGGTAACGGAGTGTATAAACACAAGGTTCTGTCTACCCTGCTATATGCCGAATACAATATGGAGCTAAAAAATAAATAAAAATATAGTAATAAAACATTTATATCCTTAGTGAAAATATTAATTTTTGACAAAGTATGAAAGTTAAAAATAATTAATTCCCCCGAGTGGTGATTGAGCCCAAAACCTTAACGTTTACATTCCAACTCTGACCCACTACGCCATAATGACCTCAAAGTTTTACCAGTGACATATCAATGTCCTATTAAGATCATGTTATTTATAGAGCACTTAACGATTTCAATGTAGATTTATGATAATATATCCACAATAAATGTACTTAAGTGACCCTAAGTAATATTCATAGTGTTAGCAGTAATTAGTAGTAAAGGTCCCTTGTGGCACATTCGCAGAAGCGTATGACTATAAACGCGACACGTTGTGAGTTCGATTCCCACTGAAGCAACATAATTATTTAATTTGTCCATTCTATAAAGTAACAACTTTTCTTATTAAGTTTTAAAATAAGGTTAAATTGAACCATACATATTTTTAGGTTCACGCTGTATTCTGCACTTAGCAGGATACGAAGAGAGAACCTGAGGACCTAATTGTGATACTCCCGTTTCCCACTTTCAGACGAATTCTCAAGGCATTGAGTGTTGAGTGACCGATCTCAACGGTCCGCTTTGCGCTTGCAAAAAACAGAATGAAAACATTATAATAATGTATCAATTTAAACAAAGATTTTGGTAAAGGTAAAATAAAAATATTTTAAAATATGAGACTGTAATACAAAATAAAAAAAGCATTTAAATTTTCTTAAAAAAACAATTAAATTTACGTGAACCAGGTCTTATTAAGTAAACGAGGTTGCGACGTGCAAAACGTGCAAGATGGAGTAATGACAAATTATTTTACACATTTCACGGTTTAAACTATATAGGATTTAATTATTAATTACTATTACTATATTTTTGTGTAAAAATATTTCTATTACTTTTTACATTTACCTTCAAAATTAAAAAATTATTAAATATATCAAGACTTACCACTCTTGGACATGTAGAATCATAAAGTCGATCATACAAATATTCCCGAGATTCATGATTCTTTAACACTTTAGGCCTTGTAACTTTGCGGGTTTGTTTTCTATCGAGCTTTTGTATAAGAATTTTAATCTCTCCGTTTTCACCGTTGGTACTGTTTTCACCATTTTGATCGTTATTTACTTGAGCCAAAACAAGATGGTCGATAGGACATGTATTGACTTCCTCACTCAAGCCTGGTAAAAGATCTTCATTTCGTTTAATAACTTCTATAGTATTGTTAATAACTGTTTCCGAATTTTGTATAACACCGGGTGCCATGTTAACTTATTAGCTTTACACTTTTTTTATTAAAATTGGTAAAAATTAGGAGGCTTAAAATTATAAGTACAAATGATGCGCAAGCGCATACGCGGCGCACTAATCACAAGTAGGTGTTACCGGTGTATATATAACAGTTTTATCGTCTGTGACAAGGCACTAGTTTGTTTTTAATATTTGCAAACAAAGGTTTGTATCTTATTTAATAATTGGTTAAGTTTAGTTAATGTATGAAAATGAAATAGCTTATCTGTGACAAGATAGATAAAATCAAATATAAACAGGTCCTATACAGGTCTTGAATTACGAATGTATTATGTTATTTTCAATAAAAACTAAACTTTTAAAACACGATTTACTTTCAAAAAAATAAATACTTGTAGAAAACCTAAGTTATATTTTTAGAGTGAAAATGATTGATGACTAACAAAACGAGTGCGTTTGAAAGATTGCGTTTTTGAACGGCCAATTCCGTTAACAAACATCAACATAAAAATCAGTTTTATTTTTTTATAATATTTTTCATATTATTAGGTGTCTAAAACAAAAAATGAAGACGATTTTTTCAAAACATTATTAAACCGTTATGGCTCAGTTAGTCTCAGTTAGGCATGTAAGTAATTTTTGTTGGTTCACATCATATTCAAACTATGAGAGTTTCATACCTAAAAGAAAAAAAAACGGAACCCTTAGAGGTTCACTTTGTTATCCGTCTGTCCGTTTATCTCGAGATCGTGTGTACACGTAATCAAAACCTATAAGATATTTCCCGTAGACCTACAATTAAGAAATTTGACAATTTATATGACTATAATTTATTATTATAATTAATTAGTAAGTATAGTTTAGTGCAAACGCCCGCAAACTTAAGTTTGTCAACTTTTCAAGTTTGTCAACTTCATAAGTTTGTCAAAAAAAAAATTATTTTTATTCTTATTCTTGTAATGAGGCGACACGCGGCGTTGAGTACCGCCATTCAACATCCGCCGTCTTAATGGGTGCGGAGTTTCTTTACACTTGGTTTTCTGGTTCTCTCTGCCTTAAGTAGGCATGAAGCTAAAAAAAGTAATGGTTCAATTTCAGTTCAGTGGAACAGCCTCTAACTCTAAAGGCGATGGAAGTAAGTTGAAACTTGAACGGAAGAAATTGAGAATTTAAATTATCTCCATCTACCCGCTACTAAGCTAGTATGAAGAAAAAAATTTATATGGTGTTAGCGTACTCGTGTAAAAGTGGGTGGATTTAGGTGAAAAAAACAATAAAAGCAGTGGAATTGTGTCAAACGTAAAAAACATGCTTGTAGGCGGAAACCCTGATTGGAAGGTATCTAGTGTGTAGTGTTGTTATTGATATATGTCACTTATTGTAATTACGTGGAACCTCTATCCGAGTACGTTGGAAACATATAGACGAGAGGTATGTATTCTCGTGTTTTATTAAAAATGCTAACCGCTTCCGATTTCTAACAATGGAATATTTCTCTTTAAAAGTTATTTTGGCGAGCTAAGTCTAGACAGCCTCGTAACGTAGAACATTACTTAAGTAAGAACAGTACTTAGGAACCTTATCGGCATCTATTTATAGAACAGTAAGATAATAAGGGCCTATATAAAGGCTTCAATTTAATGTAGAATGAAGTCTTAAAGTGTACTAGACATATATATATAATATGAATTTTAATTATCTCATGTTATATATTTATTTTTGGTACTTTTCCCAACTTTGACAGTTCTTGATTCCATTTCTTGAGTCGTTGCGCATTAAGAGGTAGAAATGCTTCGTTTTGTCTACCAAAGTGGCAAAATGAAAATAAATTATATAATTCCACCGAGTGGGTTATTTTCAATAATGTCAGAAAAAGTTTTAAGATGCATTTTGCGTCGAGGTACTTATAGAAAAAACATATAATTTCAACGCCATATACACTTTAATTTTACCCCCTCCCCCTAAGTATTATTTTTTACCCCCTCATTAAAATGTAATTCCGCTATAAATTCGATGAGAATATCCCGAGTAAGATATCAAACATTATTTCATTTATTATTATGAAGATAAAACTATTTTCCAGTTTTCCAGAGAGTAATATATTTTGATTTGAACTTCAGACTATTCTATCTTTTTGTTGGTAGGTACTAGTTCCAGCAATGTAAATGCTTACTTACATATCACTAAGTCTGTTTTACCCACTTTGTACAGAGCTAAAGAAAAAAACCTAAAAAAAACGAGGAGAACGGAGTGCCTTAACATTACCTTGCTGTTAAGGAGAAAAATAGAAAAATATCTAACAGTTACCAGGCAATCACCACGTGCAAATCATCTACTATATTTGGCTATCACAAATATTTGATATGTAAATAAATACTACTGTCACCATAGGGTTGTACATATCATTGTTATCTCTTATGCAAACCAGCTAATATGGCGACTTCAGTCATGTGCCATACTAATAATATTTGCATTAAGTCATGCATAACGTTTCGATTCGAAATCATGCTGTTTACTTATGATTTAAATAGTATAAAGATGTACTAAGAGACTTGGGCCAGTTGTGGCACAGTAAACGCGATAGGTGTGGATTCGATTCCCACTCGAAAAAACTAAATATACCTTGATAGGAAATAGAAACTTTTTCCTATTTTGTTTTAAATTTGAAAATGAGCCGCCTGGCTAAGAAAATACCTTGAAAGATTTTATAATAAGGTCTGTAAGTGAAAAATGAGTTCTCGATTATATTGTGTTGGAGACTCAATTTTTGAAAAAAGGCTGTTTCCCATTGGACCCGGGGTTAAACCGCGTTAAAGTAAAGCTAATTTTTACTAAAAAATAAAAACAAAACGAAAAACATAAAATTTTGGAGTGATTTAAAAAGTGATTTCAATGTAATTAAAAGGCTGCTGGAAGAGATGGCTATTTTATTTATAAGATCGCCTTTTGTACATTGTGTTTAGTTACATTAAAAATCTCTTATGGGATAAGTCCTAGTCTTAGAGGCCCAGGGGCACAAGGTTACTGTAACGCGACGGTTGGGTTCGACGCCCACTCGAGGGTAGATAGATAGATAGATAGAAAAACTTTATTGCACACAAAGCTGATACAGAGGACAATAAAGGTCAATCTTAAAATAAATCCAGGGCGTGCAAAGGAGGAAATGAAATATTTATCTAAATTTACATATATTTCCATTTCTTCGCTCTGGTTTCGAAGCAAAGCGCGGCGTTGAGTCCCGCCACTCAACACCCAATGCCTCCTAAATTCGGCGGAAAGTGGGGAACAGAGTGTCTTAACACAGAGTTCCCTCGGCCTACCCTACTGTGTGCGGGGTATAGCGTGAAGCTGTATGTGTGTATGGGAAATATATTTATGTGGTGTACAAATAAAGTTATACCTAATATACAATTCGACTGCAATATTATTGTTTTCATAAGAAATATTATTTTATTATTATGCTAGTTTTAGACTGCTCGCTTCGCGTATTCTTGTTTATCGTTTGCTTGAGATTCTTTGAGAATATTTTATATTATACGCAAAAGATGCCGTATAAAAATAAACTTTATTATTATTGTATTGTCACAGTTATATTGTTATGCCACAGATACCTCAGACATACTAGAAAAAGTACGGCGTTGAGCTACGTCAATTTATAATTGGTTAAACGAGTTAAATAGGATATAATAATCTTTGCTAAGATAAAAATATGTGTTATTTAAAAAAAACCTATATAAAAGCGTATTGTACAATTCCATTTAAATAAAGGCTTTAAAAGTGAAACTGTAAAAGTTTTATTAAAAAGTTAAACACTGAAATGCACAAGTCACTAAAATTTAGACGATGGCATTAACCAAGTTGTTTGTATGCAAAAATGTTTTAACAACTTCGCTTGCTTAATTTCTGCAATTTTTTTAGGGCTTGTTGGGAATTTTAATAATATATTCACAACAAGCCCTAAAAATTACACAAAATAAACAAGCACTATTCAACACCCAATGCCTCCAAAATTCAGCGGAAAGTGAGGAACGGTAGTGTCTTGATGAGAACAGACTGTCTTAACACTAGGTCCCCAGGTTCCCTGTGCCAACCCTAGTTAATGTGAATCTAAAAAAAATATTACATACAAAGAATCATATAAACAAATGATTTAGTTAAAATAAATAACTATAGCATTGTTCGAATGTTATTATTTGTCATTTTAATATCATATATATTCAATCAATACATTATCAATAAAATCTATGTTAATTAAAGTTTTCTATGACGGTAAATGTTTAATGAAACAGATAATTGAAAGTATGTCACTGTTGGTTGACCATAGAGCAAGGTAAAATTAATACCTTCCTGCATATAGATACAATCTCATATATTTTGGTTGACTTGGAATAATAACAAAACTCAACGCCGCAACATAAAATCAGCTTCACGCTCTATCCCGCACACAGCACGGTAGATAGAGGGAACCTAGTGTTAAGATACTCCGTTCCCCACTTTCCGCCGAATTGTACTTTATATTCGATAGATTGAAAACGTTTTTATGTTTATACTCTACGCCACGCAGTGAAAAGGACAAAAAACATGTATTTTACATGAAATAAGCAAAGTGGCTTCTCAAGTATTTATAGCACTTGGCGCTTCTAAAATATGAACAAGTCTACTTCGGGTCGGGCGTAATTAATATAGCAGATATTCCAAAGGTTGCCGCATAAATATTCATCGGATGTCCCCCGAGATCAAATGTGATTTTGGGTTTATCTTTAAGATATCATTCCGTTTTTACTTTTAAACAAGATACAACTTTCAAGGTTTGTTGAAAACTTTCCAAATGAATGAGATAATAATAGAAGCAATGACATTTTTGGGCTATTGTTATACATCTGCAGTGTATATATTCGGTATNCGGCACAGCTGATGAGTCAACGGCGGGATGTGTCAACAATTAAATGCGTTTTTCTCTAAAACTATTCGCAATTTCGAAATAGTGTAAAAAGCAAATTTTCTCTTCGTTTAGAGTACGTAACGTAGAAAAACGTAGAGTACGTAACGTAGAAAATTAATAAAGTATTTTAAAGGATAAGGATTAGTACCATTATGGAAAAATATCCCTCACAATAAAAAATATATTGAAATGACTATTTTTAGACAGAAATATGATCACTACACGTTATCCTTAAAATATAAAAATATGCTGTCGCGGACTTTTTTGTAGATCTTATTAAGAGGAACAATACTCCAGTACATTTTTTCATGTAGTACTTACCATTAAAGCAGCGCATGCGCGAAAGTGAAATATTTATTTACGTTTTTATTTCTATGTCTTCGCTCTGGTATCAAGGGAAAGCGCGGCGTTGACTTCTTTATTTTATTTTCTTATTTTTAAAGTATGGAGTTTAGTCTTTAGATAGAAAAAAAAGGACAAAATCTCTCTACAGATATGTTAACAATATAAAAAAAATATAAAAAAAAGGACTTTTTACAACTATACGTATAAGAACATAAGTTTATTTAATAAGAATCATTTGATTTACATTATCACCGAAGTCAAAAGATATAAAATTTATACAAATAGTACCTTTTTTGATAAAATACGATGCTAAACAAAATAAATATTAAACTTTTCTATTTAATATTAAGCAGACTTTGGCGTTCGGTGGTCTGTGAACTTATTTCTGTGAAACTTTTTTTGGTATCAATATTTTATTGTAAATTCTGGAATGTATTCATCTCCACCCAAATACGTATAATCTGTGTATATGAAAATAATATAAAAAATATATAAAATTATAGAAGCCCTCGAGGTGCAGGGACCAAAGTACCAATAAACTGTAAATGCGACGGGGGTAGGTTCGATTCTTATTTGGGAGTGTGAAATACTTAATATTTTCATTTCTTAGCTCTAATAACAAGCTCCGCCGCTCAACACGCAATGTCTATGTATCTTGATATTATTTTTCAGCTCTCATCAGAAAATTAAAATAATAATTTATACGAGCAAGTATAAAATAACTGAAAACATTTGTCCAATACAATTCAACAAGTAACACAAGTAGTAATTTACGTTGTAAATATTAATTAAAATATAATTATAAGCTGCTAAGCATGCTACAATATTTACAAAGGCATTATAGAGCATGTTCGAGTAGAGACAAACACCATGTGATTTGTGCAAATAGTCACCTCGGTGTAAACAGCGATTCGTAATTATGTACGCATTAGACGGTTGTTTCAGATTTGTGACAGTTAATTTTGTAAAGCAATTTATGTTTAGACTTATTTTTTTTAAGATTCACGCTTTATCCCGCATATAGCAGGGTAGGTGGGGAAATTTAGTGTCAAGACACTCCTCCTCCCGGCCTCCTGCAGCGTTCAGTTCCGCCATTCAATACGCAATGTCTCGAAATTGACAAAGTGGTTACCGGAAGTGTCTAAATGAAAACATTTGTCTTAACACTAGGTTCCCTGGTTCGCTCTTCTTGCCTTAATATACGAGTGAAACAGTGTGAAGCTAAAAAACTGTAGTTTTATTAAAAGAAATCACAACATCACAATGGTATTGAAGAAGGCCTGATTTGCTGATCCACATACGATGAGTGTTGGTTCGATTTCTCTAAGAAAAATATAAAGACATGAGCCAGCCGCTTGGTTCCTGCAGCGAATTTCAATAGAGATTCAGAGCATTTCAATAAAGCTTTATTAATTAATATTTAAGAAAGTAGTTTTGATATTTCAAGTATAATATATACTATTAATTCTATTGTTTATTATATTACCAATAAGCCTGTATAAAATCCCAAAACTTTTAACTCTATTTTCAAATGTTCGGCCATCAAAAACCTTTGAATTTCGATAAGGAGGACATTAAAGTGACAAAACAGCCGTAAGCAAGATCTAGGTGACGTAAGACATATCTCACACTCAACCCATTTCAAGCAAAAGTTAGATACGTCAAAAATCTTAGATAAAAGTACAATATATCCAGTGTACTTATTCGGTAATCCATTTAAGTTATATAAATAATTTTATTCTAGTAAGTTTTTACTGCTTGTGGATTCGATTCTCACTCAGAGGAGTAATTTATTATATTTTAATTATATTTTAATAGGCCCTAGTTGAAATGCTTAATATCTCCAAAATTGATCAGAAAGTAGAGAAAAGAGTGTCTCAGCATAATATAACATAGAAATTTTATCTCTATTAATGTATAATGATAATAGAGGAGACACACTCCTGTTATATAGGAAAAAAATGTAATCAATAGAAATATTTTTTTATTAATAAAAAAACATAGCGAAAAATAATACTTCCTACGTACGAGAGACATGATAGAATATTTTTGTGATTATTAACTGAGGATCAAAGCACCAAAAGCTGTTTCCAACAGTTAATGGCTTCCTTGTCACGTGTGCGGGACGTTCAATTACTTGAAGGGTAGTTAAGCCTGTACAACTGTAGGGGGTATCATATACTTACAGTGAATTTTATTGGATATATATTATATTAATATTGTTATATATAGTAGAAAAACATTGGTTTTATAAATTTTAAGCAATTTTTCTATCAACCATTTATGTTAAAGAATAACCTGTAGATAGTTATTATAGACAAACTAGCGACCCAAACCAGGCTTCACCTAATTTAAGTTATTTCAGCCAATGCCTATGTAAGCCTATGTAATATTCTGATGTCCATATTACTCCAACATTGATATTTAAATTCGTTCAGTAGTTTTTCTGTGAAAGTAAAACAAACATCCATCCTTACAATCTTTCACATTTATGATATTAATATAATCAATAGGTGAGTCAAATTCCATCAATGTAATTATATATTTAAAAATGAAGCTTATGAAGTCATTTACTATATTAATTTATAGTTATTACACAGCATTAAAAAGCGAAGCGTTGAGTTTCGAGAATTCGGCGGAAAGTGGAGAACGGAGTGTCTTAACACTACGTTCCCTCTGCCTGCAATTTGATTTGTTTTTATTAATAAATACGTAGTTATATACACAGTTATAGTATGAATTCTGATGTTACTTATTATAATTATCACATCTGTTATAATTTAGTTTATATTTGATCATAGATAACATTTAATATTAATAGTCAAAATAATGTACTGCAACAATGGAGTGTGTTTAACTAGCGCTGTCTAGCAAATTTATAATATCTAGACTGTTATATTATAAAATAAAACATTTACTTAATATTATTAAAAAATATTTATCATCGAATAAGAAAGTTTATTATTTATAAATTTTGAATTCTGCTGCGGCGTTGAGTTCCTCCACTCAACACACAATACCTGGAGAAATCGGCAGAAAGAGGAATGTTTTAACACTCAGTTCCCAGAATACAAAAGAAAATAAAAAAGAAAGTATCAGTACCTATGGTTACAATCATTTCTCAATCAATTAACTTAAAAATTAATTATTGCATTATAATAAATTAAATTGCGACTAAAATCAATTATATAAAAGAAGAGCTTAGTTACTTTTTAAAAATTACTATAATTATTACTTATTTAGGAAAAGTATAAAAAGGAAACTGTTCACTTGGACGATTTCTAGTAATCGCAGGTTCTAATTCTGCTACGTAATTTTTTTTATACGTTTTCTGAATAAGATAATAGATGCTAAAATTAGAAATGACTACTCAAATAAAAACTTATTATTATTATTATTATCAAATGTTAACAAAAATATCAACTAGAAAAATGAAAATAATTTTGAAGCTAACCTTAATTTCGATAGGACAAGCCAATATATAAAATATAAATAAAAAAACGTCAAATTACTGTACGAAGATTGTAAATCCGGCAATCCCGATCCGAACCCAAATCAAATAAAACGTTTCGTTGAAAAAATGTATCCGACAATAACTAAATAAACTTGTAGACTTTTTTGATGTGTATCGCTTTCAGAAATAACCACAATAACCTTTTTTAAGATGAAGACAGATATCTCGTTAAGTGTTACGCACGTAGTGTTAAAATTCAGTGATAAGACACTCTGTTCTTCTATGTTCTCTACTTTGTACGCACTTTTTTAGCTTCACGCTCTATCCTACACATATCAGAATAGGCAGAGGGCACACGGGAACCATTGAAATCATTGCTTGTTTAGTGGCGGGAAAGTCAACGCCATAATTTGCCTCGTTACCACAGCGAGGAAATGAAAATACAAAATATTCCAATCTCGCCGACTGGGAATCGAATCCACAACTGACGCGCATACGGTCGCCTGTGCTCCTGTGCTACGACAGTACCAAAATCTACGCAAGTTGATTTAGGGAAAATCCAAAGCCAAATTTTTCCTTATCAGAGAGTCAAACAAAAATAATTTATGCACAATCATCCCCCAGGGTGTAAACCGAAGTACCGAACCCACATTCATAGCGTCGTCTATGTTTAGAGATTGTCTCTTCGCTATTACTTATTTATTGATTTTTTTTTTGTTTTTTTTAACCTCACGTTTTTATTTCGCATATAGTAGGGTAGGTAACGGGAGCCTAGAGTTAAGATACCATCTACTCTTCACTTTCCGCCGTATTCTGAAGGGATTGCGTATTTAGTGGCAGAACTAAACTAGAGCGAAGAAATGAAAATATTAAATATTTAATATCCTGGATTGGAAATCGAACCCACTCGTGCCCCTACACGACTAGCCTCAAGTCAGCTAGTTATTTATTAAACGAAATAAAAATTATTTGATATCTCATTACATGTGATTTGAGAACACTTCTCAAACAATTGAATAATGTATTAAGATAAAGGAACATAAGCAAATATTTACTCTACAATAATATCTCTGACACACTATTTCCTATTCAGTTTGTCACCTGTACCATAGATAACGATAGTAATATTAAATGTTATACAAATTATATATTAAACGTCTTAATATGAGAAATTATGAACTTGGAAAGTAGTATCGTCTATTTATATGACGGCCTAATAAGAATAAAATTAAGATAAAAATAATTTTAATAATTATTTTCCTCCGAATGCAGATCGAATATATCGAATTCGACGGAAAGAGGACTGTTTTGTCTTAATGGGGAAGTGATTTAACACTAGGTTCCCAAATTCCCTCTGTCTACTCTGCTAGATCTGTGATACAGCGTGAAGCTTAATAAAAGTAAAAAAAAAGAGTGTTAAACTATATTATACACAGCTTACTCTTATTAAACAATCAAAAATCAAATCAATTAAACTTGCACTATTATAAAACTTATTTTTCCCAAATTTCTATTTTCATACCATCTACCCCCTTTTTTAATCTATTTATTATTTTCATTGAAATAATTAATAATTAACTAAGGTAATAATTTAGTTGGTAAATATATTTGGTAGCCATTAACGGGTGGAGGGTCCTCTTAGTCCCATCAACCGGTGTTCGGTTAATAAGCAATTTTAGATCCCACAGGATTGTAGATAAGACACGCATTACTTTTTGTAACGAATTGGAGACAAGGAATAAAATGTTGAGGTTAGAATACAATTATAGATTACGATTCGTATAATGCTTTTATAATTTGTGGCCGTCTATCGCATCGAGACAGATTATAAGTAGATACCTTCTGGGTTCGTTTCCCACTTGAGGGAATAAATTCTTTTCATTTCCTCGTTCTGGTAACAACACAAAGCACACGGAAAGTGGGAACGAAGTTTCTTAACACTAGGTTCTGTCTGCCTACCATTCTATATACGAAGCACACCGTAAAACTTCTAAAATTTTAAACTTTAACCTTTAATGACTTAAAAATGACTTATAGATGATTTATTTAATAAATATTTATTTAAATAAAATATTAAAAAATAATAAAAGATAAAAATTATGTCTTTTTGTATTTTTAAGAATATTTCCTCCTCATTATCAATAAAATTGGTAAAATAGATGTACGCACAGAAATATAATATAAAACTAAACGTATTTTATTCTTATCTTAACTACGATATTCTATTCACCTGCAAGTCCACAGAAGTGTTTCACAGTAAGCCTTCACAAACAATTACTGTGCAAATAGCACATTTCCACAGTTTCAATTCGTACTATAAAATCTGAATATAAATAAGACAATAGAGCTTTGATTTACAGACATATAGAGTAAAATGTTTTGAGTAAATATGAAATAAACATAAAATTATTACAAAATTAAGTATTGTTTAAACAAATATATTAAAAAATGCCTATTCTTTTTAAAGTTCCACTTTTTGCTTAGAGAAATCAAAATTTTAAAAAAAATAATGACCAGTTAAAAGATTTAAAACATAACTATTGAAATAACAATGTTATTTTTTAAATGTTAAAAAAACCTCATATTTTTTTAAATTTTCACTGCAATTTTAACCTAAAAACTATTCATAATCAAACTATGTACTTTATGTTTTTTTCCGCAAAGCAGAGAAAACCTAGTGTTAAGTCACTGTGTTCCTCGCGTAACAATCAAATTTCAAAACACTGCGTGTTGGGTGCCAGAACTTAACGCCGCGCTGTCTATCAGGGCAGGGAAATAAAAATTAAATAAACAAANTATACGAAGCACACCGTAAAACTTCTAAAATTTTAAACTTTAACCTTTAATGACTTAAAAATGACTTATAGATGATTTATTTAATAAATATTTATTTAAATAAAATATTAAAAAAATAATAAAAGATAAAAATTATGTCTTTTTGTATTTTTAAGAATATTTCCTCCTCATTATCAATAAAATTGGTAAAATAGATGTACGCACAGAAATATAATATAAAACTGAACGTATTTTATTCTTATCTTAACTACGATATTCTATTCACCTGCAAGTCCACAGAAGTGTTTCACAGTAAGCCTTCACAAACAATTACTGTGCAAATAGCACATTTCCACAGTTTCAATTCGTACTATCAAATCTGAATATAAATAAGACAATAGAGCTTTGATTTACAGATATATAGAGTGAAATGTTTTGAGTTAATATGAAATAAACATAAAATTATTACAAAATTTGTTGTTTAAAGAAATATATTAAAAAATGCCTATTCTTTTTAAAGTTCCACTTTTTGCTCAGAGAAATCAAAATTAAAAAAAAAATAATGACCAGTTCAAAGATTTAAAACATAACTATTGAAATAACAATGTTATTTTTTTAATGTTAAAAAAACCTCATATTTTTTTTTATTTTTCCTAAACACTATTCATAATCAAACTATTCTATGTTTTTTTTTCCGCAAAGAAGGATAGGCAGAGAAAACTTAGTGTTAAGTCACTGTGTTCCTGGCGCAACAACAAAATTTCAAAACATTGCGCGTTGGGTGGCAGAACTTAACGCCGCGCTGTCTTTCAGAGCAGGAAAATAAAAATTAAATAAAGAAAATCCCAGTTCCCCCAATTGAACTTATAACCATCCCGCTTACCATCAAACCCTGTCCAAATGCACCATGAATGATCATCATCAACATATAAAATCATTTCATATATTTCGATTTATTAACATAACAAGAAAAATAAAATACAATTAAGTGTATTTACTAACTCAACACGCAACGCCTCCAGAATTCGGGAGAAAATGGAGAACGAAGTGTCTTAACACTACGTTACTGCCTACCCTACTGTGTGCGGGATAAAGCGTGAAGCTAATTAGATTTTTCTATTTACGTGTCCATTCACCATATACAGGAGTTCCAATAATATTACAAACACCTAATTACATCTTAATATACACTATTAATTGACATATTTGCTCTACATTGTGCTCTAATCTCAAAACAATTAACTAGTGACGTATCTAGATTGGCACATCTCGGCTGAGTGCAACAGATTAGATACTAAAGCCTACGAACTGTATCGACAGACATTCAAATTACGTTAGCTGTTAATACTTAGTGTTCATCTTGTTTATTATGCTTATTTAGGCTTTCTAAATAGGGGTATGTTAAGAGAATTTCGTCTTTTAGTATAAATTTCTATGTATATTCTCTAAAGAAATGTACGCAAGACAGGTTAGAAAATAAAATTTTAAAATTAGCTTCACGCTATATTCCGCACTCAGCAGGTAGGCAGAGGGAACCTTGTCTAAAGATTTTCCACTCTTTATTTTCCGTCCAATTCTAGAGTCGTTGTTTGTTGAGAATGAAAATATAAATTCAAATAAATATTTCATTTCCTCGAGTGGGGATTGAACCTACATTCAGTTGCGTTTACAGGATTAATCAAAATCATTTAAATATAAACATTGTTGTAAGTAATATCGAACCCGTAATCATCAATTCTACAGACACATACACCCACTACGCCCCGATGACCTCAAAGTTTAGACTCGATGAAATTAAAATATGTTTTTGTCTCGTTCCTAACAGTTGATTAAACTTTAATGTTTTGCTACCAAGCAAAACTATGATCTATATCGTCAAGCCATTAATTAAAACGGAGTTTTTTTTATAATAAAAAAATAATTTATATTTTTATAATATTTCCTACCTTGTTGTGTGCGGGATGAAGCGTGAAGCTGATTTTTTTTTGATAATATTTCCAGTTATTTAATATAAATATTATTTTTAAAATTATTAAATACTAGCATAATAAAATACTTACAAGTCACGAAACAAAAAAAGAAAAGTTTGTGTTAAGACACTGCGTCCACTGAACATGAGACTACTTATTGGGTAACGGAAACCAACAATCTCTTCTACGCTTCTTCTTCTTCTTGGCATTAATCCCGGCTATTACCAGGGTCTGCCTTCCTACTCAACCTACTCCACTTTGCACGATCTTTTGCGTCCTCGGTGGTCAGACCATTGGCTCTCAAGTCCTGCATCACGACATCCAACCAGCGCTTCCTTGGGCTTCAATCTCTTCTACGCTACAGCTACTAAAATATCATTAATTACAACCCATAGTAAAATTTATTGTAATAATTGGCGTGAATCATTTCGGACGATTTTGCATGTAATAAACTAATTTGAAGAGATAGACGATCGTCATAACTAAAGTCGTTCCATTTCCTTCATAGATTTTATTGAATTTATCAATCTTTCAAAGATTTCCTCCAATTTTCTACTGCAAATTTAATTTGATTTGCTTTTCCCAGATTAACAATTATTTGAAATTCTTCATCAGATTTAAGCGATTTAAAATAAATTTTACGCTATTTATAATTAGGGATAAGGTAAAGTTAATTAAGTTCAACTTAAACGTGTGTTATTTATAATTGAGTGCATAAAATTCTCTTCTATTCTATTCTTCTTCCTTCTTCTATTTCTCTATTTCTATTAATCTCGTACAATGAGTGTTAATGTAACTTTTATGCAACCTTCATCTATCTATGTAATTTTACTAATTAGTCCAAGTGGCCATATTAATTAATTTGCGTATAACATGTTGGAATCAATTCCGACAAATCAGTTAATTTATACTAAGGATTAGCGAATCAATTATCATTATTGATTTAAGCTCCAATTGTTTTGATGTTACATATAGTTTATTTTCTTCAAGTAACTCTGACTCTCTCTGACTCTCTTTTTAATACAATTTTTTTAGTTGCTTTTAAAAAAATAACTTATATTGATTACTGTGTGAAAATGTATTTCATAATTCTAATTATATGATTACTAGCGGACGCGCGCAGCTTCGCTTTTTATTACTATTACTATTTAGGCGTGAATTCTAATAAACCATGAAACACATGTTCAATGAAATATTTTTAAGAGTCTAAATTTATTTTTTTTTAAAAATCGGTGGCGATTTAAGAATTTTTCCATATAAACTTTCAACGCCTTATTTGCACCCTTAGGGGAAGAATTCTAGAAAACCATGAAATACGTGTTCAATTAAATACTTTTAAGAGTCTAAATTTCAAATTTTATAAGAATCGGTGCCGATTTAATTTTTTTTTCATACAAACTTTCAACCCCCATTTCACCCCTTTAGAATTTAAATTTTTCAAAA
>JAKRZM010000769.1:0-19717 GCA_036379175.1 Heliconius cydno galanthus | reverse complement strand
AAAGAAAAAAAAACTATTTTCAAACTATTAATGGAACCTAATAATAGAAAAAAATAATCCTTTCCTATTTCTTAAACGTCCAAATAAAAAAAAATATATATACGTGACACCAACTATTTTCTGCTAAGAAAAAACTTTGAGCGTACGTTCGTTACGGTGTGAGGAGCACAACTGCTCGATCCCTAGCACAGCAGTGTCGCTGCTCGCACGCGAGGTGCGACGTCACGGCGGTCACCATACGTCACTTGGCGCGGGCCTGACCTGGCATTAAGACGAGGATCCTCAAGATAAGAGTGGGAAAGTTCAAGAAACTGACCTATTTCCTAGGCGCCTAATGAAAGGGTAATGACTGTCCACTGACTTAGGCGTAATATAAATAGATCACTCAAGAATACGTTTATTGTTTTCATGTTTAACGATATATCTCATAGACAGCAGGATAGGCGGATGGAAGGTTAACTTTCACGAAATAAAATAAATTCAATCTGCCTTGTGGGAATGGAATTCACAACCATCGTGTTTACACACGCTGTGCCGCTGGGCCACCACAACTTGGTGGTTTATTTTTAAACAGTTTTTTAAAAGCAATGAAAGATCTCTTTAGTTGTGAAATTTTGTTGTTAAAACATTGGGAACAGAACAACGAGCGTGAGTAATCAAAATGTTTCAATAAGAAATGGTTGTAAATCAATTTGGTCGTTAAACCGAATGTTGTTCAGTTCGTCTGCACATTTGGCCAGATTTCTCATGGAATATATCTTGAGATTCATGGCCTTAAATTGAAACGACCTGGTCCACATATGAGACTAAAATATGGCGAAAAGAGAGATGTTAAAACATTATTCTCCTCTTTCCTAACTAAACCTAGCACTAGATTTTTTCATAAACATTTCCTGCATTTCAATTTATTTAAATTCTAGATATGTGTTTGGAAAGTCAGCAAATGAAATACGTTTTTTTTTGCTAAAAAAAGCGTTTTTTAATGAAAAACATGAATGTTCAATTCATCAATACATTCTAACTGCGTAGTAAAACGTTTTCGGTTAAGTTAATTATTATTATAAATTGCCGAAGCTAATTCCGATAACGAGTGGAAATATGATGGGATTCCTTTAATTAGATTTATGAAATTTTACCCCGCGGCAGGCACGTGTTGAGCGTAGAGCTTGTTTACTTAGCGTTGATCTAAATATCTATATAGAATATTTAAATAGATTTCAAAATTTAGTCTAATAAGTTAAACAAACAGTATATTAGAATCAAAGTTATCTTTAGTAAAGGTTACTTGTATAAATTAAGTGAGACTACAATTAAGAGCCTAACGTTATTTAAAGAGAGAATGTACTCTTAATTTTTTATTTACGCTGTAATCCGCACACAACAAGGTAGTAGTGAGACACTCCGTTCCCCAGCCATCGCCTAATATCTAGACATTGGATGTTGAAAGGCAGAGCTTAACGCACCAATATGTCTTGTGACTATTCAATGAAAAATAAAAATATAAACTTTGAAACCGACAGAATCTTTTAATCAGATCGTACAAAATATACAGAACACGTACAACAGAACAAGGAATAAGGAACATAATCAGAATGTAGAAGTCGTTACAACACTATAATATCCGTAACGAGCGTGGAGCAATGAAAACGGAAAAATCTATATAAAATATAAATTCTATCAAGGCCATACATAATGTAAATCCACTAGTGTTTCTTGTTAATTAAATGGAAAATGAGGCAAGTTCTGTTAATATTTATGACGCTATAAAGTAGGATTGTGACATCGGATCTCTCTAAATAAGCTGACACATCATTAATTAAAAGGGCGGCGTTAAGTTCCGCCACTCAAGTAAAATGGCTCGAATTTACTTACCCTGCTTTATGCAGGAAAGAGTGAGGCTGTAATTTAATTGAAGACGTTTTAGTTACGAGAACCTTCACTCTTTTATCCATCACTGTAAAAAAATTGCCTTCCCTCCATATAATTTTTTTCAAATTTTCTACATATTCCTCTACAAAACAAAAAAAAATCTACAAAAGAATGTACAAATTCTTCAAAATTAACATTTTACGCTACGACTCGAAGTTGGTTGCCATGTCAATATGCATATTATACTCACCGTGTTTCTAAATATACATGTTTATTTTAAAATTAATGTGGCCTTTGCGTGTCACAAATCTAACTAACACTGAGACAATTATGGGCCACTACAACCTGCCCTCGAATGTTTTGTTGAGGACTTGACGTAATAAACGTTAGAAAAATGGCATCTGAGCACGAACATAGCCTTCCTGTATACACTAGAATACTAATGCTTAAAACCACAAAAAAATTATATGTATCATAAAAAAACCAGTAAACAGTTTTCTCGCAGAACAGGGTAGGAAAAGAGACCCAAGTGTTAAACACTGCTCCCCTTTTTGTCCGGGACATTTCCTGTTGAATGTTAACACTCGACGCACATTTCATCACCAAGAACGGCGAACTAAAAACGATTTAAATATAATTTCCCGCGCGGAAATCAAACCGAAAACTATCACTTTTACAGTCACACATTACCATTGCACTACGAGGACCTTGATATGTGACCAGTACCTATAGTAACATATATAATTAGCAATCCGTACGTAAACATAATCAGGACCACACTCACATTGCAACTTTGCAAAGGGACCGCAGATGCCATCCGCAGATGAGACTAATTTGGAAGCATAACACAAATAACACGACAGTTGTTCGACCAGATTGCGGCTATCAGGTTGATATACATCGGGCGATACTACCAACTTCATATAGCAACCGTTATACATTCACTCTTACCTTATCGTGTAAACCACAAGGTTGATACTCCTAATAGAAGATAAACACAAAAAAGGCGATTCTCCCAACGTCGAAACAAAGACGAATTAAGGGTCTAAATCAAATAGTATCGAACTGCTCGTCGTTTGAGACAAGTTTTTCCTGATTACTTTTTGTTTTCTGTCCACGCGACGGTCACAAAGGCCCGGGATTAGCGAACTTCTGAACGTTAAGGTATTCCTTATATTTTTCCAGAAAATTGACTGACAAAAGGGACAATTTACAAAGTGGGTCGCAGCAAAGATTGCCTTTAGATTGGCTGGTCAATACTCTGAAATGTCGTTTGGCCTTGTTCTGAAAATAAATATTTTTGTCGTCATCTGAGAGAGAACACAAAGGATAATATTGTTATTACCAACAACAAGCGTCAGCCTTCCCGCTG
This sequence comes from Heliconius cydno galanthus, assembly GCA_036379175.1. Taxonomy (NCBI): domain Eukaryota; kingdom Metazoa; phylum Arthropoda; class Insecta; order Lepidoptera; family Nymphalidae; genus Heliconius; species Heliconius cydno. The sequence goes on along the minus strand of JAKRZM010000769.1, from coordinate 16,476 downwards.
ATTGATNCAACTGTTGAGTTTCTTGCCGGCTCTTCTCAGCAGAACTGCCTTCCGAACCGGTGGTAGCTTTTTGTTCATATGTTCATTCGACGATTCAAAAGTGCTTATTATAAGTTTATTTGAATAAAGAATATTTTGAATTTGAATTTGAATTTGAATTTGCTACTTTCATTCAATTATTATCGGCGAAGACCGGAATAATCTTCTAATATAACGAGAACGTCGTGACGAAGGGGTGAAGCGAGTAATTTTAAGTTCCCACTTAAGGGATTAAATCATTTTCATTTCTTCCGTCCGGTAACAAAAGAAAGAAGGGGGGAGTGGGGAACAGAATGTCTTAACGAACTGCTGCCTCTGCATATCCTGCTATATCCAGGATACAGCGTGAAGCCAAAAATAAAATACATAGAAAGCATTATTCCTTAGAATGAGCTTTTCTAAATCATGTTATCCTTTGAAAAGTTCTGATCCACACTAGGCGAGGACACTCATACGTCGACCAGCTTCACGTGCAAAGACTAATGACGCTACTAGAAGCTGGAATGGTGTAATCAAAGCTTGCTTTAGCTTATAGAATGCAATTTATCAGCTTTATTTGCCTCATGAGACTAGTATTACCACTTTGTCCCTGCGTAAATTACATGAAAAGGGGTCAAGCGCCTATCTATTTCCCTTCATACGCTTGCACTGAATAGAACGTAAATAAGACCTATTTGTGCTAATATTATAAAGCTGGAAAGTTAAAAAGAAAGGAAAGTTCGGCTGAAAGCGATAATCTCAGGAATAAAATAATAGGTTCAAATTGAAAAAATCTTTATGTTAGATAGTCTATTCATCAAGAGAGAATATAAGCTATGCTGTCAGAATTATGTCAGGCACTTAAAAAAAAATCATTTGTCATACTATTTATTTTCATTTGAGCACGGAGGCGAAGCGGCGGGTAGTCTTTGATTTTTTTTTATCTTCACGCTGTATACTGCACATAGAAGGGTAGGCAGAGGCAATCTGGCAACTGAGTGATAAGAAAGTTTCATTCCCCACTTTCCACCGAATCCTGAAAGCATTGCGTTTTCAGTGGCAGAATTCAATACCGCGCTTTGCCTCGTTACCAGAGCGAAGAAATAAAAATATCAAATATTTAATTTCCTCAAGTGGGAATCGAACCCACAAGTCGTGCCACGACTGGCCTCAACTAACCTAGTCTTTGATATGATGTAGATAGATGAATACAACAAATCTAATATACATTACAACGTGTAATTTATACATCAAACAACTGTACGTGGTTCAATATGGTTTATAAAAACAAATTACTATGTATGGAATAAATAACGCCTACTTAAGTATCTATAGCTTAAGTGATTCTTTCAATGTATGTATTATACAAATAAGCTGAATAAATCGTATTTAATTATACTTAAACAAGTAATAAGTCAGTCAGATAAGTAGCTCTATCCGCCACTTTTTTATATAATAATATACCGTGCGGCGCTAAGTTACGCCACTGAAAACGCAACAGTCTTAACACGGATGCGGAAAATCTAAAGCTGTAAGTAAAATATTTTACTTTAGGCTTATTGGAGAACTACACTACCACAGTTCCAGTAAATAAGACAGAAATAACAATAGAGATGTAATTCTAAATTATTAATTTATTACGTCNTAAGAATGTACAAATAATAAACTATATATAAACCTTCTACGAAAAATACTCGACCTAATGGTGAAAACCGCAATAAAATCCGTTGGGTGGTTTAGAAGAAGAAGAGTTAGAAACAACAGACAGACACGAAAAGCGACTTTGTTTTATAAGATATAGGATGTCAAGGCCGCATGTATGTACTTATATGTATACTACTCTACGAAATTAATATTGTTTTATATTACCTTTAATGGTAGTTCGAATCGATATGGTAATTACGTTTGTTTGTCGCTTGTCGCTTTTGTCAGTTTTTTTTTAACATTTTATGCCCATATTGTATCGCAGTTGAATTGTATATAGTAGATAGCAGCCTAGGGTATAGGTTCAAATCTCAATAGAATTATTTTTATTTTGTAAATTAAAATGGCATTAAATTACTCTACAAAGTGATTCTTGAAGATAGGTTAGGTAGGTTCGTTATAAGCCTATATATAAGATCAACTTTAGTTTAATTATTTCAGAGAAAGCTTATGGGAGCAGAACGTTGTTCTTCATCATCATCATTCTAAAAAAAATAAAATCATAATATGTGGTAGAACTCAACAGTGTATTTTTATGTCTCCGGACTAAAAAAAAATGAGTACTACCATTTATATAATAAGTACATTTAGACATACCCGTAAAGCTTCACAAAACTAAAAAGCTATACCACATATTCAATATTCAGATAATTATAACGTCGATAGAATGCACCGGCACTCGCTAGTCTAGGGCCCGTTGCTTCCCGGGCAGTCGGCGGCGGGCCTTGGGCGCCGACGGTCGCGACCTCACCTCTCTCTACCATAGAGCCGCTAAACATACGATATTATATATTTATACTAACCAAATATACTCAATAACTAACTAATATTAACATGTAATGCTAAGAGAATAGTTATTAAAATGAAATATCACCATTTTCGGTCTATAAATGCTCGTAATTTCTGTGAAATAGTAGAGTTTAAAGCGTAGAGTGCGTTTTTTTAAAGTGGTTTTAAGGGAAGGACTTGTTGGTTTTTATGTGGTTTTAATATATATATGTATGAAATAGTCATTGATTGATTTATTTATTATTGTTGATTAGTGATTGATTGATTAATTTGTATCAAGAAAAATTGACTCAAAATTTATTTAAAAGAAGCTTTTCGTGATTTATCATCTATTACAGTTTTTGCTATATATTTTTAAAAAAATGTTTTAATGAATTACAAATCATACGATATCAATTAATTTTGAGTGGACGTTCGTGGTTAAGAGTAAGTAGATGTATTTCAAATATAACGATTTATGAAGGGTTTTTTTTCACAAAAACTATAGCTAGAACGTAAAACTAAAAAAATGCAGATATTAATAACGCTAATCTTAGGTATTGAAAAAATCTTTTTGTTTTCTCTAGCTTCACGCTGTATCCCTCACAAAGGATACTCACTTCAGGATAGACATAGAGAAAAGAGAAGATTTAGATTAAATTTTACAATAATATAGATTATCATACTATGAGGCCAGTCGTGGTGCAGGGCTCAAAGGATCCCGACTCAAGAAGATGAAATATTTATTTGATTTTATATTTTTATTTCTTCGCTCTGGTGTCGAGGCAAAACGCGGCGTTGAGTTCCGTCACTCAACCCGCAATGCCTGAATTCGGCGGAAAGTGGAGGACGGAATGTCTTAGCACTAGGTACAGCGTGAAGCTGATTTTATTTTTATTTTTTTACACATCCGAAGAACACATAGGCTATAATTTTATATTATTTGCTTACAATATTTGTACTCGTGTAAAGCCGCGCGTGGGTCGCTAGTATGTAATCTGTCAACTTAAATTCGACTCGTATCTTATTATCAAAGTTCTTATACTGACAACATTTAATTTTGTTACATTTCGCATGCAGGAAGTCTCATCTTCGACTTTGATGTATAAAGTATTCTTTTGTTTAACTTTGAAATACACTTAACCCGTTTAATTTAATCCTTGTTTGTATGTAAACGTAAATATTTTCTGAAGGAATCTCTCGTATTTACGTAGTATATAAAACGTGTTAACGTTTTTTTTACTTTGACGCTGTTATTGATGATGATTGATGTTTTGATACGGGAGCAGCAGGATAGGCAGAAAGAAGTGTTAACACACTTTTTCCCCATTTTTTTTACTCTTTTGACTTTTATGGGCCCCGTTCCTCAAAAATTAAAAACGCAACCCTTATAGGATCACTTCGTTGTCCGTCTGTTCGTTTGCCAAGACCATTTTTAATATATCTGTACACAATCTCTTCTTACACAAATAAAACACGCTTGGCCTCACGCTTGCAGTCCATGGAAAACGAGGTTCTCAGAGTGAAATAAATTTTACTCGTGTAGCACTTCCGCCCTTCACAATATTTGGGACTCAGCTTTAAATTATGTACTGTAGTAGTTTGTTTTTGTCATATGAAATTATTTTTTGTTTTTGAGCTAAGGTTTTTATTGTTTCTGTTTTTATTATTTTTTGGTTATTTTTGGTTAGTGACGTCACAAATCCTAATTGTCTTAATACTAGGTTCCCATATTCCCACTGCTTACCCTGCTATGTCTGTGCGGCATACTGCGTGAATCTGAAAAAATAAAATATGATAATTAGTCGCTAATTTAAATTACATTCAATTTATTTAACGATTTCTACGTAATTGAGAAAACTTCTACGTCTACTACATAAGGAGTTCAAAAATAACAATGCTAATTTTATCTTCAATTCTGTTGAATTTTTTATTAGATCACAACACAACTTTTTATTAGTGTCTGGTTTTTTTTATCTGACTTAAAAAAGAATATCTTCATTCACTAGAATAGGTAAAACTCGTTTGTCAACCTTCCATCCAATTTTCAAGGCGTTCCATTTTAAGGGGCGGAATTCAACGCCGCGCTTCGTCTACCTGGGCGGGGAAAAAATAGATAAAAAATAATTATTCCCCCGAATGTACAACCGTTCGCTCTTACAATCAGTTGCTGTCACACTGCGCCACGAAGGTTTCAAAGAAGAAGAGGCTTTCAATTCAACTGTTTATTACATATTTTATTCGGATAGGATCAGAGGGCGTGAGAGAAGGCCCACGCTTAATACCTTTCCTCTTAACAACCATTAACTCGGGATTTTTGTTAAGTAAAGAGAATCATAAATTACAGGAATGTATGATGAATGCCGCAGTTTTATCTTAATGTTTTAGCTTATGTTGAAGTGAAAAGATCTTTGTGGCGGCGTTTGGCACATTAGGATAGGTTATGAAGGTTAAGTGGCGTAGCTTAACGCTGTACTTTATCTAACTAGACATGGGATGGGATAGACATGACATACCTATAATATATATATTTTTATTTACTCGTTATATTTCGTATATAACAGAGTAGGCACAGGGAACCTAGTTTTGGATTTTCAACCTAATTTTCAAGATATTGTGTGTTGGGTTGCAGAACTCTAACACAGCGCTTTGTCTTGTGAGTGTGGATCGAACCCACGACCGTCACGAAATGTAAAATATACCTAATATTTTTGGAAATGCGTCAAAATACTCTTTTTCTACATACTTCAAAAGTACAAAATAAGTACGAATCAATAATTTTCATACAATTTCCTTGTAAATACTAACCTAACTTTCCTCAAACCATTTATTCCATTATAAAAAAAAATGCTAAACCTACACCCGTTGAAGCTTAATTGGTGCATAGATTGACACATTGTAGAGTAGCGTACGGGTCGCTGCCTCCGATGGTTTTTATCGATTTTGTGTTAGTATAACTAGGTTTCAGCCTATTAGTGAAGTAGTTTGTTCTTTTAGTACAATTGGTAGTTTATGCTATTTATAGTCAAATAAATAAAAAATAAAAAATCATTTTTAGAAAAATATTTTTTTATTTAAACGCTCTAAAAAGGAGAAAATAAAAATTGTCTTTTAAATTTTAACTTTCAACTCATAACGTCATTGTACACAATTTATATGATCGTAAAAGCTTGTCGCGTTAATCAATATTTAATTAAGTTGAAATTTTAAACTTAGCAGATTTTAACACTAGATTCCTCCGTCTACCCTTCTAAATGCGGGATAAAGCGGGATTAAAATAGTAATAGAGATATAACCTACTACGTTTTGATGACGTAAATTATACGAGATATATTAAATCTATAAAATAATATATTGAAATTGTTATTACTTTCAAACAACAACAAAAGTAAACAGACGTACCGTCTTTACAATATCCAAAACTTTTTTGTTATCCTTCCAAACTACACTAATTAGAAATATAACGCTCTCCGCAATATATGTTTGGATAATGTTAAGTAAAGTAAAAACTAGGATTTTATGGTACTTATGGGTTCCAAACAGACATCACTTTGACTATTATATCGACCCCTAAATAATAAAAAAATATTTTAAATATAATCAACCCCCGAACGGGGTTCGAAGCCATAGCTACCGCGTTTAAAGTTAGACGTCGTGCCACGACTGCCTTGAAGTGTAAGCTGTTTTAAATATTAGAAAAAAAAATGTGATTCCTGAATTATGTATACAGTGTGTTCCTTTATAGGTATTTTATTTGTAACTATCAAAACATAGTGAAAGATTACTGAGTCGAACTTTTTCTTATTATACCTACGCTAGAAACGATTTCTTTAATTAAATTGATTTAATGCTAGCTAAAAAGTAATTGACGTCTCTGAGAGCAAATTTGTTCGAGAAATTAATAATGATATTCGTGTTCTGTTCAATGACTCCTTTGTATGCGAAATTACTTCCTGTAGTATAATAACTTTTAAATTGAACGCAAAAAAAATATTATGAAAATAATAAAAACAATTAATTTCCGCAAGAAAAACCTGTTGTATTAAGTTTTGTCCGTTACTTTGGCCGACGTAATAAATTAATAATTTAGAATTACATCTCTATTGTTATTTCTGTCTTATTTACTGGAACTGTGGTAGTGTAGTTCTCCAATAAGCCTAAAGTAAAATATTTTACTTACAGCTTTAGATTTTCCGCATCCGTGTTAAGACTGTTGCGTTTTCAGTGGCGTAACTTAGCGCCGCACGGTATATTATTATATAAAAAAGTGGCGGATAGAGCTACTTATCTGACTGACTTATTACTTGTTTAAGTATAATTAAATACGATTTATTCAGCTTATTTGTATAATACATACATTGAAAGAATCACTTAAGCTATAGATACTTAAGTAGGCGTTATTTATTCCATACATAGTAATTTGTTTTTATAAACCATATTGAACCACGTACAGTTGTTTGATGTATAAATTACACGTTGTAATGTATATTAGATTTGTTGTATTCATCTATCTACATCATATCAAAGACTAGGTTAGTTGAGGCCAGTCGTGGCACGACTTGTGGGTTCGATTCCCACTTGAGGAAATTAAATATTTGATATTTTTATTTCTTCGCTCTGGCAACGAGGCAAAGCGCGGTATTGAATTCCGCCACTGAAAACGCAACACTTCCAGGATTCGGTGGAAAGTGAGGAATCAAACTTTCTTATCACTCAGTTGCCAGATTGCCTCTGCCTACCCTTCTATGTGCAGTATACAGCGTGAAGATAAAAAAAAATCAAAGACTACCCGCCGCTTGGCCTCCGCGCTCAAATGAAAATATGTAGCCAAGAGCCGTGTAGGACAATAGATTTTTTTTTAAGTGCCTGAGATAATTCTGACAGCAAAGCTTATATTCTCTCTTGATGAACAGACTATCTAACATAAAGATTTTTTCAATTTGAACCTATAATTCCTGAGATTATCGCTTTCAGCCGAACTAACTTTCCAGCTTTATAATATTAGCACAAATAGGTCTTATTTACGTTCTATTCATTGCAAGCGTATGAAGGGAAATAGATAGGCGCTTGACCCCTTTTCATGTAATTTACACAGGGACATAGTGGTAATACTAGTCTCATGAGGCAAATAAAGCTGATAAATTGCATTCTATAAGCTAAAGCAAGCTTTGATTACACCATTCCAGCTTCTAGTAGTGTCATTAGTCTTTGCACGTGAAGCTGGTCGACGTATGAGTGTCCTCGCCTAGTGTGGATAAGAACTTTTCAAAGAATAACATGATTTAGAAAAGCTCATTCTAAGGAATAATGCTTTCTATGTATTTTATTTTTGGCTTCATGCTGTATCCCGGATATAGCAAGATATGCAGAGGCAGAGAGCAGTCTGTTGAGACACTCTGTTCCCCACTCCCCCCTTCTTTCTTTTGTTACCGGACGGAAGAAAAGAAAATCATTTAATCCCTAAAGTGGGAACTTAAAATTACTCGCTTCACCCCTTCGCCATGACGTTCTCGGTATATTAGAAGATTATTCCGGTCTTCGCCGATAATAATTGAATGAAAGTAGCAAAATGTATTATAGCAGAAAACACTACTAAAATATTCGGAATACACAGATTTTACAGGACACATGTCATATGTATAGATAGACGTATGTATGTATGTACTATTATCTACAACATTTGGCACAGAGCAACTTGCCATACAATCCGTTATCACATTTAGAATCAGTTCATAACGTCGACCGACGTCTCGACATCCTTTACCTTCAAATCAATCAGCGGGAAGGCTGACGCTTGTTGTTGGTAATAACAATATTATCCTTTGTGTTCTCTCTCAGATGACGACAAAAATATTTATTTTCAGAACAAGGCCAAACGACATTTCAGAGTATTGACCAGCCAATCTAAAGGCAATCTTTGCTGCGACCCACTTTGTAAATTGTCCCTTTTGTCAGTCAATTTTCTGGAAAAATATAAGGAATACCTTAACGTTCAGAAGTTCGCTAATCCCGGGCCTTTGTGACCGTCGCGTGGACAGAAAACAAAAAGTAATCAGGAAAAACTTGTCTCAAACGACGAGCAGTTCGATACTATTTGATTTAGACCCTTAATTCGTCTTTGTTTCGACGTTGGGAGAATCGCCTTTTTTGTGTTTATCTTCTATTAGGAGTATCAACCTTGTGGTTTACACGATAAGGTAAGAGTGAATGTATAACGGTTGCTATATGAAGTTGGTAGTATCGCCCGATGTATATCAACCTGATAGCCGCAATCTGGTCGAACAACTGTCGTGTTATTTGTGTTATGCTTCCAAATTAGTCTCATCTGCGGATGGCATCTGCGGTCCCTTTGCAAAGTTGCAATGTGAGTGTGGTCCTGATTATATTTACGTACGGATTGCTAATTATATATGTTACTGTAGGTACTGGTCACATATCAAGGTCCTCGTAGTGCAATGGTAATGTATGACTGTAAAAGTGATAGTTTTCGGTTTGATTTCCGCGCGGGAAATTATATTTAAATCGTTTTTAGTTCGCCGTTCTTGGTGATGAAATGTGCGTCGAGTGTTAACATTCAACAGGAAATGTCCCGGACAAAAAGGGGAGCAGTGTTTAACACTTGGGTCTCTTTTCCTTCCTTGTTCTGCGGGAAAAAGTATGAAGTGATTTTTGTATGTTACATATAATTTTTTTGTGTTTTTAAGCATTACTATTCTAGTATATACAGAAAGGCTAAGTTCGTGCTCAGATGCCATTTTTCTAACGTTTATTACGTCAAGTCCTCAACAGAACATTCGAGGGCAGGTTGTAGTGGCCCATAATTGTCTCAATGTTAGTTAGATTTGTGACACGCAAAGGCCATATTAATTTTAAAATAAACATGTATATTTAGAAACACGGTGAGTATAATATTATGCATATTGACATGGCAACCAACTTCCAGAGTCGTAGCGTAAAATGTTAATTTTGAAGAAATTGTACATTCTTTTGTAGATTTTTTTTTTGTTTTGTAGAGGAATATGTAGAAAATTTGGAAAAAATATATGGCGAGATGGCAATTTTTTTTACAGTGATGGATAAAAGAGTGAAGGGTCTCGTAACTAAAACGTCTTCAATTAAATTACAGCCTCACTCTTTCCTGCATAAAGCAGGGTAAGTAAATTCGAGCCATTTTACTTGAGTGGCGGAACTTAACGCCGCCCTTTTAATTAATGATGTGTCAGCTTATTTAGAGAGATCCGATGTCACAATCCTACTTTATAGCGTCATAAATATTAACAGAACTTGCCTCATTTTCCATTTAATTAACAAGAAACACTAGTGGATTTACATTATGTATGGCCTTGATAGAATTTATATTTTATATAGATTTTTCCGTTTTCATTGCTCCACGCTCGTTACGGATATTATAGTGTTGTAACGACTTCTACATTCTGATTATGTTCCTTATTCCTTGTTCTGTTGTACGTGTTCTGTATATTTTGTACGATCTGATTAAAAGATTCTGTCGGTTTCAAAGTTTATATTTTTATTTTTCATTGAATAGTCACAAGACATATTGGTGCGTTAAGCTCTGCCTTTCAACATCCAATGTCTAGATATTAGGCGATGGCTGGGGAACGGAGTGTCTCACTACTACCTTGTTGTGTGCGGATTACAGCGTAAATAAAAAATTAAGAGTACATTCTCTCTTTAAATAACGTTAGGCTCTTAATTGTAGTCTCACTTAATTTATACAAGTAACCTTTACTAAAGATAACTTTGATTCTAATATACTGTTTGTTTAACTTATTAGACTAAATTTTGAAATCTATTTAAATATTCTATATAGATATTTAGATCAACGCTAAGTAAACAAGCTCTACGCTCAACACGTGCCTGCCGCGGGGTAAAATTTCATAAATCTAATTAAAGGAATCCCATCATATTTCCACTCGTTATCGGAATTAGCTTCGGCAATTTATAATAATAATTAACTTAACCGAAAACGTTTTACTACGCAGTTAGAATGTATTGATGAATTGAACATTCATGTTTTTCATTAAAAAACGCTTTTTTTAGCAAAAAAAAACGTATTTCATTTGCTGACTTTCCAAACACATATCTAGAATTTAAATAAATTAAATGCAGGAAATGTTTATGAGAAAATCTAGTGCTGGGTTTAGTTAGGAAAGAGGAGAATAATGTTTTAACATCTCTCTTTTCGCCATATTTTAGTCTTATATGTGGACCAGGTCGTTTCAATTTAAGACCATGAATCTCAAGATATATTCCATGAGAAATCTGGCCAAATGTGCAGACGAACTGAACAACATTCGGTTTAACGACCAAATTGATTTACAACCATTTCTTATTGAAACATTTTGATTACTCACGCTCGTTGTTCTGTTCCCAATGTTTTAACATCAAAATTTCACAACTAAAGAGATCTTTCATTGCTTTTAAAAAACTGTTTAAAAATAAACCACGAAGTTGTGGTGGCCCAGCGGCACAGCGTGTGTAAACACGACGGTTGTGAATTCCATTCCCACAAGGGAGATTGAATTGATTTTATTTCGTGAAAGTTAACCTTCCATCCGCCTACCCTGCTGTCTATGAGATATATCGTTAAACATGAAAACAACAAACGTATTCTTGAGTGATCTATTTATATTACGCCTAAGTCAGTGGACAGTCATTACCCTTTCTTCATTAGGCGCCTAGGAAATAGGTGAGTTTCTTGAACTTTCCCACTCTTATCTTGAGGATCCTCGTCTTAATGCCAGGTCAGGCCCGCGCCAAGTGACGTATGGTGACCGCCGTGACGTCGCACCTCGCGTGCGAGCAGCGACACTGCTGTGCTAGGGATCGAGCAGTTGTGCTCCTCACACCGTAACGAACGTACGCTCAAAGTTTTTTCTTAGCAGAAAATAGTTGGTGTCACGTATATATATTTTTTTTTATTTGGACGTTTAAGAAATAGGAAAGGATTATTTTTTTCTATTATTAGGTTCCATTAATAGTTTGAAAATAGTTTTTTTTTCTTTTATCTTTACAATAATAAAGAAGGATATCTTCAAGCGTCAGTAGTTGTATAGTGATTTACATATAGCTGTGATGGTGTGTGACCGGACGTAGTGTTATGGTGACAATGGGCATCATAATAGGGACCTGTGTGCCTGACTCCGAACCCGACTCGGCGGCTTACGGAGCTCAGCTCAGACGACCACCAAGGAGGATACTATATGGTAACTACAGTAGACTATACGTACTAAATGAATAATGTTTACGTTGTTAACATCCAGACCGCTGTGCCTGTCTGGATGGAGGTTAACGTGACCGTTGTGGCTACGATTCCCACTTGGGAGAATTAATTATTTACAATTCTTCGCTCTGGTGATATGACAAAAATTACCCAGAAAAAGAGGGAGCGGAGTGTTCATTCCTCGTTTTACGTGAATAAACGTGAGGTTGTTTTATTTTATAGATGTATCTATAATAGTTATTTAATTAAATTATAAATACAATGAAGTTAGATTACTCGTTTTTTAAAATTAATGCCCAATAAATCTTATTTCTTATATTATTTTGAAGGTTAAAAGTAACGAGTTTAAACTGAGCTTAAAATAAATACCAATTTTCAATATAAATGTGTCCTTAGATTCTCAAAGGTGCTTTGAAAGGCCATTAGCGGTCTCTAATTACGTTTACATTGAGCTTACTTGGAAATTTCAATCTTTATAATGCCTGCAAAAACTAGTAATGGCAGCTCCAGACGTCCAAATGGAATTCACCTCGGTACCAAAAAAGGTGGGGTTGTACAAGGCAAGGTTATATACTGGTGAAGCCATAAGATTGTGATAATTAGCCATCTGGTATCTGAACACGTAGCTGATGGCAGTTTTGTGTTCATATTATCCTATTGTTTTATTCTTAATGTTTGTTAGGTGTTTTTTATTTGGGATGGTGGAATGATAAGTGTAAGGAGTCATTTATAATTTGAATCATTTTTTAGCTTCACGGCCTAGTGTTTACGAGACATTGGAGATAACTGGTGGAACACAATACACTTAATCTTGTTACCGTAGCGACAAAAAGAAAATAATTCGTTCCCCAAGTGGGAATCAAACCCACATGTCTCACTGCATCACGTCGACCCCAATATAAATATACTATTAAATACAAAATTGGAAAAATATAAGAGTAATTGTTAACATGAAGATAAAGATTGTAATAAGGCAAATCAAAGTTAGAACTTTCAAGTTTCAAGGGTACAACCGCAAGGCACGCGATCACTTGTTGATTATAACAGAACATTCGACGCTACAAAACACTCATGTAAATTGTAACTAATTACCTTTTACACTACTTTTTAATGATTTAGATGCAAACAAATTATTTTTATGTATGCGCAGCGGTTGTGAGTTTGATTCTCGATTGGGGAAATGAGTATAATATTTAAATTGTTATACGATTAAGAGCAGCGTTGAGTTTCGCAACTGCGTACAGCTAAGGAATGTCTTGAAACTGTGTGAGTGACTGCGGGAGCACAATGTTTTCAACGCTAGGTTTACTAAACTCTAAGAGAAACCATCGTGATGAGTGTTTGATGGTAAATGGTTCTGGGTTCGATTCCCACTCAGTTGAATGAATTATTTTAATTTTCCGTGCTGTGGAACAAAACAAAGCGCTGCGTTAAGTCTCGCCTTTTAACACGCATTGTCTCTATAAATTGGCGATGCGTTGAGAATGGCGCCCTCTGTAAATATGTGGGAAAAACGTGAAGCTGGTTTTTTACTTTAAACATTATTAATATACATAAGTACTTAGGTTCTTTAGCGTAAACAATGATTTTTCTCGCAATTTTTACAGTTGCATCATAGGAAAAAACTGTTTGATTCATTTTATATGATCATACGCTGTGGCGTTCTATGCACGTAGTTTAAATGAATCATCCCATTATAAAATATTGTATTTTATAGATTTTTTTTTATATTAAATAGTAATTTTCTTACGTACGTAATTAACTAATTATGTACGAGTAAGTCTCCCCAGTCTTGTTGAGTGAGTAAGAAAGAAAGTAAAATTAAATGAGTGGAAGGTCACTAACTTGGTGAACTCTCTTCTAAAGTTAACAGTAAGTTTAGAGACTAAGTGACTCTCTTAATTATATAAATATAACTTGTTTTAAAACGGTATTGAAAATATCGACTATAACTAACTGTCAATATGCATTCGATTTTAGTCGTGTGTTTGTTGATTGGAAAAGTTGGAATCGTCACGTTTCAATTCTATTTTCGTGATTATGAAAGAAAAAAATAACATTTTTGTTTATTTATATTTCTCCGTGACACAGTTGGGGACAGCTTGTTTGCTTGAATCATGGACATGCTGGATTAAATCATCTTTTCGATATTCCGAAATTAATTAAAAGTATCGGATATCTGAGGCCAGTCGTGGCACAGGAACACAAAGTGTGACTGTAAATGCGACCGGTTGTGGGTTCAATTCCCATTTTCATTTCATGAGGTATTTATTTAAATTTATATTTCCATTTTTTCGCTCTAGTGTCGACGGTAAGCAACACGCAAAGCCTTTAGAATTCGAGGGAAAATGGTGTACCGAATGGCTTAACACTGCTGGTTGCGGGATACACTGTAATAGAAATGTCCACAGCATACATACATACAGATACACACAAGAACTCTTATTATTATTGGAAAGAAAGGAAATACCCAACACCACAAGCTGTCAACAACAGATTATTTATAGACTAAATTTATTTCAATCATTTCTGTAACCGATAAAGCATTCTTCTTATATCCAGATCCGTAATGTTACTGCCGCAACGTCCATAGTTTTTAATTTCTATTTTTTTAATTGCTTTCATTAATTATACATTTACCTGAGGTTTAATTAATTTCAAAATTATGCAACATTTTCTTTGGAACACCCAAATAAAAATATAAAGATTCCATACTAGGATTAGAAGCGGTAAGTCTTTTTTCTCGTTTTGTTGATAGTGTACTCATCATTAGCTGAGGACATATTCCGGGGCACATTGGTAACATCGGTATACAAGGTATGCTGTTGCAACAACAATTGTTGTTATTGTTGTTGTTGTTGTTGTGGTTGTTGTTGTTGTTGGGAACACTGGGACGTAGTGGAGGTCTTGTTGCTGTGGTAGTGGAGGCGGTGGTTGTTGTGAATGATCTTTCTTCTATCTCATCACTGCCACGTGTTGAATAATATGACAACGGTTCGCGGCAATGGTCTATCGGTGGCATGCAGTTTCCTGAAAGTGATAATATTGTTTTGTTTTTTGTATTATTATATTAAAAAAAGGGGTTCACGCTTTTTTATCGCTCAGCAAAATAAGCAGAACCTATATGAAGAGATGAAATTTCGCTTAGTTTCAGTGAAGCAGTAAGATATTTTAGGCTGTATTATTTGTCGCCCGCTTGAACTGCACGATTAATTAAAAATATTTTCTCAAATGTCATGTAAGCATGTTGTATACTACTTCCCAAGTTTCCTTCTACTACACTTATTCTTAACTTCAAACATTTGTTGTTTTCAATTATTACTTGCTACCGAAGCGAAATACTTTAATTAACAATGTTTATTAAAATATATTACCATTAATTACCCAGTAGTCACTCTGTCATGTAATTGGTTCGACTTTGTCGTAGAAAAAAATTGTACGCAAAAACAATTAAGTAAGTTAATAATTGTTAGTAGTCAAGGTTTTGACGGTGCTGTAGTTTTTCACCATAATTATGAACAAAGATAGAAATATGATCTTTTTTTAAGATATCTTTTATTATCTATCGATCACTTTTATTAATATTTTTGTATTATTCCACAGAGTATAAAAAATATCGATTCATTCGTTAAATTTAAAGCTATTTATCTAAATTATTTTATGTTTATCATATAAAATTGTTTACCTGGCATAAATGGATACTGTTTCCTAATATGCGCGTCAAAGCCAATATCAGTTCGTGCTCGTCGATTGTCCTCAGGATTGAAAGATACTTCAGTTCGCCCACGTCGACTGTCTCCATCATTCCTCAGCCACTCCTCTCGCCTCTCCATGCATTCTTCGCACATAGAACAATATACTTCTAGTAGTTCAGGTGGATCGTTTCTCTCATCACAGTGGCCGCAGGCAGTACGGCAGTCCACTACGGCTGATGTTGGTATAAGATGGGTAGTTGTTAGTAGTAGTAGGTACAACATTCTGAAAGGAAATTTAGTTTTTTTAGCTTCATGCTGTTTTTAACACACACGGTAGGCAGAGGGAACCTGGGAACCTATTGTTAAGACACTCCATTCCCATTAGGCCACTGCTGTTTACCATTTTTTGCCGAATTCTCGAGGCATTGCCTGTTGAATGGCGGAATTCAACGCCGCAATTAAATTTGGTCATTGATAGATTTTTAGGTGGTTTACAGTTACATGCGCCGCTTTGTAAAATATTTTAAATAATCGTGAAACCTAACGAAATTATTATATTGTCACATATTATATTGTCCATTCCGTGGCCAGTAATTTGTAGTATGCTATTACTGTTACAGTAATTTACTTTGACAAATCGACTTTTCATGTTGAAGCTACTAGGTATGTTGTTTGAATGAAAGTTGTAATTTTCTCGATCGCTGTATGTCCGAGCATCGATCGATCATTAGTGCTTGTGTTGACCATCACTAGCTTTATAATACTATTTGAATATTTTTTAAATGTTAAAGATATTTTTTATACTTTTCTAAGAAAATACTACATGAATGTTAGTTTTAATTGACGTCACTACACCCCGCATATAGCAGGGTAGGTAGAAGGAACCTAGTGTTAAAACACTCCGTTCCACACGCACTGCACAATTTTCGAGACATCACGTGTTGCAGCTGCAGGTCCCAATGCCCCGCTTTGTCTTGCTACCTGGCAGAGGGACTGACAATAAATCATTTTTTGGAGTGGGAATCGAACTCACAACCGTCGCGTTGT
>JAKRZM010000768.1:322553-459503 GCA_036379175.1 Heliconius cydno galanthus | reverse complement strand
TCATTTATTAATCTTAATTAACAGTAGGCAGCGTGAATATTTAATATTAAGTCAGTCAGTTTTTCACCATTTTTTTGTATATATTACGTGTTGAATTACGTATGATTTAAAATCATATTGAGTTTAACCAGACCTAGGAAAAAAATCACATATTAAATACTCCTACAAGCAATATTATAGTTTTGGGTTGATTCCGACTCGGGAGAATGAATACTTACCACTAGGTTTCCTCTGGCTTTCCCGTTGAATCAATTTATTTATTTTATTTTGGTAAACACAAAAAAATCTTTGACTTGTGTTAATAATAAGGAACGACTGTTATCTTCTGACCTTGATGACTTTTGATTCATCGATAATAGCGGGAATGTCCATGAGACCATGACCTTTTAGTTAATTATCACCTTATAAATCAGAAAACAAAGTTGAACCCATTATGGCAGTGTAGGTAAAACCAGTATGATCTGTACAGGCGGTTGTAGTGAGTTCAATATATTTTAAGTTGGGTGATTATATTTAATTTAGGTACTTTCATTTCCTTGCTCTTTTAACACAAAACTTGACGTTAGGTTTTGCCACTCTATACGCAAACGAAGTGAAGAGTGGAGTCAACACTAACTTCTCTAACAGAAGTATGAAATACCTGACATGATCTTCAAATAATCTAACACCAGTTAAACGTCGATATGGGCTCTAAAAGATATTAATTTAAAAAAAACATATTTTTTTACAACATCAATACAGAAATTACAATAAGATAAAGGATACTGGCACAAGAAAAGTACAATCAAAGTCTGTGATGTAGCATTACCCATAGAAAAAAATACTAGCTTCTGTTATATTATGTTCTTATCAAATTATACGAAACCTTTACATAAATTGTACTTTATATATCAAACATAAGCTATATTAACGTATTTTATATTAACGTATTTTATCGTGTTAAATCCGTTCATTATTTTTTGCGTCAAATTGGAACAAACATACATCCATGCTTAGAAGCTTTCATATTTGTAATATTAGTAGGATATCTAAGTATATCTATGTGAAAAATAAAGAAAAAATATTTTTTAGGTAAACACGTCAAAAAGCTGTTCGGTGTATCCTACGAACAATTACATGGTGAGAGAGAGCCGAACCTCAATAGCCTCTCTTTAGTGTACAAACGAAGGTAACATATATATGTGTTTAGTTCTGACTGGGAGAATTAATTATTTTCATTTCCTCGCTATGATAACAAGACAAATCACAGTGTAGAGTTCCGTCTCAACAATTGAGCGGTAAGTGGGGAACGGAGGGTTTTTACACTAGTTTTCCTCTGCCTACCCCGCTACAAAGGCTACAGAGTTTACAGCCAGAACATTTTGATTTTTGATAAAAAAAATATCGTGAAAATCATAAAAGTATGCATGATAATAAATTTCAATAATTTAGAAACATTGCCAGTTCTAAGATTGTTTTCACAGAAGTACAAGAACAATCATAAATATAACGGCGGCAGCGGAGGTCCTGCGGGACGCGAGGTCGTATGTAGGAGAAGAAAGGATCATCTTATTCGTCCACGGGTTCACCGACGACCCTACTAAAGGCAGCTTCACTAATATCAGTGATTCCTTCTTGGATAAAGGTAAGTTATACGTACTATCTACACTCCCATAACCTCGGGAACCACTCGAGCGGTAGTTGTTGATGTTTTATACTTTTTAACACATGACAATGCCTGCAGAAGTCGGAGAAAATGAAAATATCTTACCACTAGGTTCCAAGTACCTAATACACAAAAAAGATCTATTCATAGTTAAGCTTAAGGCAGCAGATAACCGTGTGATAACTATAAATTTACGAGAACGATACGATAAAAAAATTCAGAAAAAACTATTAATTCTATTTGTCATATAGGAAGTAGTAGGTATCTACTTGCTCTTAGTCACTTCTTGCGTCAGAAGGCGAGCACGAGCACACAATACCAATGATTTGCGGTTGAACGTTGAATTAACGTGTTTATTTTATTTTAAATATCTGTTTTTTTAAGCCTCACGTTTTTTATTATTATGTTTTTATACGGACTCATGGTCCGTATCTTTTATTGTCATATACCTTTCGTTTTCGGTAGAGTCCAGTCATTCTTTTGCCAACTCTTTTTTTTTTTAGTCAAGTTGCCAACTTGACTATAACTACGTAATCTAAGTAATCAAACTTCACGCTGTAAATTGGCAGAGCACGTTGAATGGAATGTCTTAACACTACGTTCTTCCTGTCTATCTTGCGTGTATATATGGGATATCGTGTGAAGATATAAGAAATAAAACAAAAAATTAAATAATTTTATTACTTAGAGGTCAGTCCTGTCATTGCCTGATAATTTAATGGGCGACTCCTGACTGTTAATCCTTGCAAACTGTTAATGTTCTTTCTTTTTCTTTTTAACTTTTATGCAGTAGAGTTTTTGTTTGGTTTTTATTTAAATATTTTCTTATATTTTTCAGATGAAATAAGTACGATCGCGTTAGATGGCAGTTCACTTATCAAGTGGTTGTATTTACGTTCCACGACGTATGTGCGCTTCATTGGTCAGAAGTTGGGGGAGACGCTGGCAGCTTTAGTATATAGTAAGTTATTACTTTTAGCATTTTTAGGATTCTGTACCTGAANATAAACTTAAAATTTATCAAGAAGTAGTACAAGTATTTTTTATTATTTTTTTTTTAAAATAAATATTTAATATACCTATATAAAGTTGTACTTACTTTAAACGAGATGCACGCCATTTATAGAAATATTTTAATATCTCTTTACTATTCTTTAAGTGATCAATTTGAAGTATATTCTAAATAACACTTCAGTATGTAAACAGTATTATAAACTAGCTGACCTCGGCCTTTTTGCGTTATGTAAGTAACTAGTCGTCGCCTGTTACTTGGTTTCCGTGAACTTAAAATCCCATTTTTTTTCTCTCGGAAGTTAAATACAAACTATAAGTTAAATACGAACAATATAAATTTATTTTTGCTAAAACGTTAATTATTATCTATTTCAATTTTATATTTAAATTCTTATTAGTATTTATTTTATTTTTTGCGCTTCATAATTTTTTATGCACACATCATAGATTCGTAGAAAGGAGTGTCTTAACACTAGATTCCCTCTGTATACCCTGCTATACAGACCTGCACCATTAATAAATCTATAATTTTATAATTAAATACATTCTCAAGCGCAAGCGCTATTATTTAACTTTTAGAAGACATAAAAGGACATCTTTGTCAATAATCAAGTATAATACCTACCTATAGGTAATTAGTAATTAAAATTATACAATCAGACGTGCTCATAAATCGTAATAACACGATAATTACATATAAAACATGTTTTACTACGATTCTATAAAAAAATGTCCGTAAATATTTCTAAACAAATTGTATTATTAAAGTGTTATAAGGATTCTAATTTATAACTTTTTAAAATTGTTCTAATGTTTGCTTAACTATTATATATACCTTTTTATTCCTAGGCCTAACTTTTTATATACCTTTACCATACCTATATCTATATTTATAATTCAGGAGTTGTCCTCAGGACATTTTCATCTGCCATCTTTACTTAGTAAAGTGAAAGAAACGTTTTGCTACTTTCTTTCTGCACACTACATGTCCATGTCCATTTCTATACTAAATGACAATATTTTGTATCGCTTTTAAGCATGAAGCTACATATGCACTTAGGTAAAATTTATAACTTCACTTCTTAACTTGTACCTAAACTATACATTATTACAAACGTTTTCAAAATGTATATACAATTGCATAAAATTTAATAATCTATTAACATTTTATCCTTCCAGAGGGGCAAGATCCCTCCCACATCCACATCATCGGCCACAGCCTGGGCGCCCATATATCCGGTTTCGCTGGCAAGACGTTTTATAACATAACAGGGCATAAGATAGGCAGGATATCCGGTTTGGACCCCGCGGGACCTTGCTTCAGCCATGTCGAGGAGGACAGTAGACTACAGGCCTCAGATGCTGATTATGTAGATATTATACATAGTGATGCTGGTGTATACGGCATTAAGAATTCTGTGGGTAAGTTAATAGTTGGTGATTAAAAGTAATAATTTTGGAGGAGATTACTGAACTACCCTACTTATACGAAATGTAGCATAAAACTAATGGAGATCTGAGTTCCATGAAATAGAGAAGTTTTAAGAGGCACTACATGGATTTGAGTCCAGCTATGTTAAAATTTCCATATAATAAGTTTCCGTTTGTCCATCGCAGGCCACGCTGACTACTTTCCGAACAGCGGCGCGCTGCAGCCCAACTGCCTGTTCCAGACGTGCTCACACTCGCGCTCGTGGCAGCTCTACGCGCGCTCTGTGATCGCGCCGCAGGACTTCCCCGCCGTGCGCTGTGCCAGCTGGGAGGCCTTCCAGAAGGGAAATTGCGATGGGAATGTCAGGTGGGATGTCACTTAAAAAAATAGTTAGGTATTTTATAGGATTCCACATACTAGCTATCAGCATATAGCTCTGACTTAAGCAATGCAGTCAAAAGAAACGAGCGGTTATGCGTTTTTATGGGTATTTTCCGTGGACCCACGATTATGTAATTGGTACGGAACTGTGGGCTAGGCCGACTCGCATTTAACCGAGATTTCATAGCCCACGCTTTACAATAATAACATATATAGATACAATAATAACATAAATACATTTTATAGTTTCTTGTTTATTACATTTCCCCGACAGAATAATAGAGATTCTAGATATATCATATACAGTTCATTTTAGGAAGGTTATATTATTAAGCTAATATAGCATTATACTTGTATAAGCTACGTAATTAATACACCTAAGTATTATATACACAGCTATATGGGATATGGTTCGTCCGGCGCCAGCGGTCTATACTTCTTACAAACGGAAGGCGTATACCCCTACGGACTGGGCATGGAAGGTATCAAATATAAGAACAAGGATGGCATTGTAAAGAACATTTCTAATGTTATAGGGTAAGTATTATAATGGACTTTCCTTTTAAAATATATTATTTACCTTTATGTGCCAAACGTAATAAGATGGAAATATTTGTCTAGTAAGATACCCTAACCGACCTACCCGAAATATTTATAATACCGTTTGGCACGGAAAGGTAGGTACCAAACTCCTACCATACCCTTAGGCTAAACAATAATTATAGATTTATATTTTTAAAATTTTGCATGATATTTTTTCAGTATTTTCAAGTAACATTACTTATCAATTAATAATATTTTTTATTTTTTAGTATAATAATTATTTATTTCTGGTAGAGTTAAGTTATGTACATTCAGGAATTAAGTAGAAACTACTAAAATTTTATATAAAATTTAACTTCATATGAATAAAGCATTAAAAGAATATAAAATGTTGGTATATTCCTAATAGACCAAAAATATACTAAAACTTTATTCCCGAATGACATTAATAAATGTACGGTCGACAAGTCGTGGCCGCCCTGAAGTTAGCTGTAGAAGGTTGCGCAGGATTTTAGGATTTATTTTACTTTTGGTCATTTTCTTACCGAGTGAACATTGCACAAGTTTCCAAACTTAACTTAAGAGCAAGCACCTTGTCGACCGTATAAACTTCTCTATTCTCTTCTTTTTTAACTCTCATCTCCTATTGCATGTTCAGTGGCATGATCAAAACGATAATCTGAATATAACAAGATCGTAAGTATTCAACTGCATGTTATTATTATTAAAATTATATGAAAAAAATATAAACTTTTGTATTATATTGAACCCGCGCCTCTTGGAAACTGTCCAAATGCCCTGACCACTAATACAGTCTTCAGAGTACTTATACTAAATTATAATAAATTATCATTTGGTAAAAAAGACGAGAGAAGTTTTCAAGAGGCGCATGACAAAATTACATAATGTTAAATTTTTTAAAAGAGCATTTTTTATTATTATTGAAATTAAATAAACTAAACATGTTCAATTTTTTTTACAAATTTCATACAAAACCAATTTTGCTGGTTGCTTAGTCAGTGCCGGCCACTTTGACTTGACTCTCTAAGAGGTAAAGGGGCTGGCACTGAAGATGTTCATAAGTATCACTATTTTCTTACACAATATGTTTGATAAGCTAAGATTAAGTGGCTTAATAATATTTTCCTTCATTCTCCGCTCTCAGTTTATTTTAGAGTTATTGCATGCTAACAAAACTCTACAATGCACATTGCACCACTAGCCAAATGAAAAAGATAAACTTGCTTATTAAAAAAATCCTTTACATTATTTGGATCTACATCAATATTAATGGATAATATTACAATTTAAAAAATGTATAATAAAAATTCTATGCTTGTGAGATTTTACTATATTTATCTTAGCATGATAACATTTTAACTCCAGAATAATATATATTAACAAGCATGCCTCATATGGTTTAAATATGGTTTAAACGCAACGGTTGAGGGTTCCATACCACTCAGGTCGTTCGCTGTGGTGTAAAGACAAAGCGCGGCGTCAGGAAAATTAGGCGGCTACTCGGGGAATGGAGTATACCTTTGCTGATCCTGCCATACGCGGGATACAGCATGAAGCTACAAAATATATGTCTAATTTGGTTTTGTTTCCTTTTTTTATACACTCTTTCTATGTCTGTTTACTAAAAAAAATATGTTTCCAGAAAAACAAGCACCGACGTGTTAAATACCGGGGTTCAAATCCAAGATACGCTGGTCGTTTCTAACGTGAAGGGATTACTTGATGTATTCCCTGTTAAGAACTTTAAACCGCATTGGTGATTGTGTTGTTATTCACATATTTGTAATAGTTGTAAATATCTTTATTTTAGTGCTAAAGTTTTTTTATAGTTCTATTAATATTAATTATTATGATATACATTAAGTAATTAATAATATTTTATTTTTTTAATTTAGTTATTGTATTAAAACATGTACTAATAAAAACTTACTCAATTAGTTATTAATATGGACTTTTTCTCTTGTGGTCAAATGGACGTAACGATGCCTTTCTTTAATGAAACAATATAATTTAAAACTTTAAAAAAATATTGTTGAGACACTACACTCTACTTTCTACTAAATTAAGAATTAAATTCAAATCATTTTATTCAACATAAGACGTTACATGCTTCATTTTTTGAACGTCAAATAATCTACCACCAGTTCAAGTTAATGCCTCAGACCTGAGAAGAACCTGCACAAGAAACTCAGCGGTACTTTTTTTTAATCACATTTATACAAATACAATATATTTAATTATTTGTGACAATGATACCTTTGAAACAGACTGGAGCGAGCATTTCATTCCCAAGGCGTGTTATCATTTATAAAATCAATATTATAACATTGAATATTTAAAATAAAACAAAAATCTAAAACAAAGCATCTTTATTGTAATATCTGTTACTTCATAACTTCATTAAATATCAAATAATACGGAGAGCTCGGACTCTTACAAAAATAAACATTTCAATAAATATAAAAAAGATAACGCAAGACAAAATTATACAGTCAGCAAAACAACTATACGTTACTTTAGAAATTATGAGACTTGAACCTGCAACCATTTCGATATTACTTTTATAAAATAATAAATTATAAATTTATTAAATATTATGAATAAAAAAACAGTTATATTATTAAACTATTATTAAAAATGTACATGACATTGCGCATTTATAGACTGAAAATTATTTTGCTGACTGTACTAATTCTAAAAAATGTACCCATTTTAGTGAAAATAGCCACATTCTTAGAATTTCATAATAAAATATAAAATGTCATATAATTAATTAATTAATTAAAAAAACTCTACCGATTCAAAATCAGTTTCAACGTTATAAACTAACGTAATAAAATAAAGTTACAGCTAGCATAAGAATATATTAATTAATTGTACATTTCTTCTTAGATAATCTGTGGGCGAGGAAATAAACAAAAAAGTACACCACAGACAATGAATTTATGTTAGAAAGTTGTTGTTTTATTAGAAGAAAAATAAAAAAGCACGCACCTAAATTATTATTCCTTAAAAAACTATTCTGTATTTTAAAAAGTAAAAAACATAAAATTATTTGTGCATGTTCAGATAATAATTAGAGAAAACATATTCCTATACAAATAATAAATAAATTTACTTATAGATAATAAACACAAATAGCGCCCACAGATAAAGAATACGGATTTAGTTAAAATATTTAAAAAAACTAATTTGAAACCAGATATATTGGAATGTCCTGTATATAAAAAATGGTGATGATATAATATATTATTATTATACGAGGAATATCAATATATATATAAATATTTACTTTTATTAATTGAAGGAAAACGTTGAAATAAATCGTTTAAAATTACATATGGTGTTTTAATAAATTATGACGTCATAAATGTCAAATAACTTATTAAGTGGTAGAAAGAGTTAGACGTATTCAAATAATTATATTAGAAGTAATTTTCACTCATTTTTTTTTATTACTACAGAATAAAAATTTTCAAGGAAAGCTTAATACAGATAAAATTAAGCAGAAATTTGTAAACTTTTAGTGAAGTGAAATTTTAATGTATTGATAATTAATAACTAGTATAATAATAATAATAATATTTGTGCTTTCGAAAATAAAAGAAATGCGCATCTGGCATTTATTAAACTTTACTTGTGATGACCATAGACACCGAGTTTGAAAGCCTTTTTCTTATATCACGACAATATTGTATATTTTATTTATCTGTAAAAATCGGTTAAGGAAAAGTTCTTAAAATCTTAAAATCATTTAAGAACTTTTTATATCATTTAAGAACGCTAATTTTCTTCAGCTTCACTCTATATCCCGTAGTAAGCAGACACGACATGACATGTTAGCATTATTATAGAATATCATTAAGAACACAGATTATAAAATATTCAATATGTCATCGCCCAAGCGCATCAAAATTGGCCGTTGCCAGCTTAAATTTAAAAAATAAAAAAAAAAACGCCACTAACACAAACTATTATTCTTGTTTATTATTACTATATAGCACCTAATGGTGTAATAATAATTATTTTATAGCAACGTTTTGTAAATATTTATTATTATTAATTATTATAATTTAAGAAACATTTTAAATTTTAGGTCCCGATTGTAACAAACAGATAAAAAACCCTCTTTTCGCGCCAGAATTAACTGGCATTATATATTTTTTTATTTTTAATTAAAATCAAAAACATGCGTTGTAATCTTATGCGTAATTAAAATATCGATTTTGGAAAAAAACAAAAATTAATATCATGTTTAATCTATATTTATATAAAATATCTTTTTGCCATTTTTTAAATTAAAATTTGTGTTTATTTTTAATTAAAAAAAGTTTGTTCAATCGAGTGAATATCAGTCGTATAATTGCAGATTTCCAACAGATACTTTATTCTAAATTAAGAACGGTGGTCTACCTCGTGACATTACGTTTAAAGCTAATACAAAAGAATGAAATTACCCTTTAAAAAGACAAACTTACAAATTTCCCGCTATGGCAACAATTACTCGTACTAAAAAGCCAAAAAAATCGCTTAGCCTTACGTTACTATTTATTTAAAGTCGGTTAAACTTTGAAAAATGCTTTACATACAATTCATTTTTACATACAATTTAAATTGTATACTTAAAAAAAGAATCGAGAGTGCGTTAATACACAACATCGATATATAAAAAAATCGATTAATATTTTATTAATCGATAATAATAATTAACTTAATTAATATTCGCAGTGAATGTAACTTACAACTATATATTGTTTCATATACACGTCTCGGAAACATCGAACGCCTATCTGACGATATATCGTACGACTTATCTTAAGGCATGTCGTATGATAAATGAAACAACGAATCGTAAAACATATCGTAGGTTGTATCCTGAGACATATCTCACGATATATACATATGAACCAATCTAACATAAGAAAATTATACAACATATCGTCTGACATACCCTGCGACATATCGTATGATATATCGTACATCATATCATAAAACGAATCATACGACACATCGTACGACATATCGTACGATATGTCATACACATTTTAAACCGCACTAAGCTCTCATACGTCAAATATATCGTACGATATATTGTATAGCAAAGCGGATTACACTGTCACGTAGAGAAGCCATTGAAGCGTTGCTATTTTATTAGCAAGACGACAAGATGGCGGTCGTTGGAGTTAGGGCTGCGTGCTTTGCTGTTGTATTTCTATTTTCTCCACTGTCATGTCCGGGTTCATCGCTGTTGCTTCCTGTAAAGTTATAATATTTTTTTATTGTTGGTGTCTAAATATGTTACATCAGTGTTTTTCGATACATTTTGAAAAGAGCTCTATATATAACCCATTTAGGCTATGGGTCTACCTGCATGGCTTTCTTCTAAAAGTTTTTTTAATGGCATATTTGCTTTTTAACGGGTATACATTATTTAATTGATGCTCTTTATCTCATCATAATATTAGGTTATTTACTACACATTTTCCACAAACTCATTAAAATATTTTTTTAAAAAAAAGATTAATATAGGGTCTTTCATCCATATAGTAAGTTGATCCATCCAATGATATACAGCGATATATCGCTCCCACCTTAATGTTAGGCTGTCTGAATTTTTGCATTGTACAGAAACGGAGAAAATTTATCAGATCTGCACATTTACAGCTAACATCACCAGCCAACAATTCATAGCGGTCACTACTCCTTGACTGTACGCATGTGAAAAATGAGCTGAATGTAATGAATTTAAAATTGTTTTTTCGTCATGTTTGTATACAATATTAGCTTCACGCTTTATCCCGCACATAGCAAGGTAATAGGGAACCTGGGAATCTATTGTTAAGACACTCTGTTCCGATTAAGTCACTTCCTTTCTTCACTATCCGCCAAATTCTTGAGGCTTCGCCTCGTTACCAGAGCGAGGAAATAAAAATATTAAATTTCCTCGAGTGGAACTCACGACCGGTCGCGTTTGCAATCGGACACTTATGCCCCTGCGCCTGGCCTCAAGAACCACGTGTACCTGTATGGCTTCGGCGAGCGCGCGGTCGTGGTCGATGGGGTCTCCGTCGGACTGTATGGTGATCTTCTGCTCTACGCGCGTCTCCACCACGCCGTTGCGCTCCGTCTTGTACTGCAATAAGTATAAAACAAACATTTGAATTATTTTATATATCCAAGACTTTGTTCTCTAATTTCTGCTCAGGTAAAGACTTGGACGGTTTCCAAGAGACACGAATTCTAATTTGTTTCTTAAAAACAAACAAATATCTCACTTCCTCGAGTGGGGGTAGAACCCACAACCAGTCGCGTTTACAGTAACACACTTGTGCCCTTGCGCCACGACTCGCCACGGTCTCTGATATTTAATATTTTCATTTCTTCGCTCTGGTAACAAGGCAAAGCGTGACGTTGAGTTTTGATACTCAATATGCAATGGCTCCAGGAATCAAAAAGAAACAAAAGAACAAACACTTACAGTAATAGTCTCAACAGTGCGCGTTTTAGAGCTGATAGTTTGTGAGGAGACCACTTCGCCTTCCACCGCCTCCGCTTCCACCGGCTGAGGGCTGGGTTGAGGGCCTGTGCTCATCTGTTTAAATTCAAAAATAAAAAATCTTATTGAAATGTTTATTGAAATAGATTTTTGCAAGCACATTTGAATCGCCTAATAGACATATCGCCACTACCACCGGCTCGGAAATCAGTTCTGTTAAGAAACAATTCAACAGTTGAATTCTAAGAATTAAATAAGATTACAATTTTATCTTTTAATATGATAACTGTAAACGCGACGCGACGCGGCCGACTGACTGTAAAAGCATCGGTTGTGAGTTGAATCCCCTCTCGAAATCCCCTCTTGAAACTCGGGGAAATGATTTATTTTCATTTCCTTGGCAATAAGACCTTTTTTTTTCAATCCAAAATCCGCCACTGACCACGTTTCGAAAGTTGGGTGGTGCGTGGAGAAAGGAGTGTTTAACTATAGGTTCTCTCTGCCTATAAATAGACAAAACAGGAAAATATAAATAATTTCCCAAATAAAACAACATAAACGTAAGTAGTTCTCACCCTAGCCGCAGCACCGTGCACCATACTCCCAAAGGGCGCGTTGCCCATCACCGACGTGCTCGTCGTGGTGCGGTACGTACCCGGCTCCTGTGCATATTTTATGTATATGAAAATTATAAATATTTGTTTTGTTACTATGTAGGTATGTATGTGTATATCCGTTAATAATAACTGTAAAAGATTTCATCTTAAAATGAAACTGAATGACATGAACAATGAATCCAACATTTTGACAACCAAGTGACTGATAAGGGTTCATTTTATTTTAGGATACGCATCCCTAAAAAGAAGAATAAACCTTTGTCTAACTTGACATAAAAACGAAGTAGTTAGTAGTTTTTTTTTAATAAAAAGCTATCCTGTGTGGGATTATATTAATAACTGTAATATTAATGTTTAGCTAATCCGATAGGAACTTTCAGTTTATTTCACATTGTAATTGTAATATGTAACAAATCCGTTACAAAATATTATTTATATAAACATTCCTTGAATTATTACTGCGATATTTTATAACAATCTATTTGGAATTAAATAATTAATAAACACTGATAGCGGCCATTGTAATGGTACTACACTACATTTTTACGGTGTAATATATTTGTCAATTAATTGAAACAAATATAAATTAAAATTATAAGAATATTAATGTAACTTAAATCGTATTTGATACATCTGAGTGTAGAATGTAAATGTAAGTAAAATATTCTATATATAGTTGAGATTACATACATTTCTAATAATAGTACAATGTACATGAAATAAGCTTACTATAAAATTAATTTTAATTAAAAATAATTGTTTTAAACAATACTAAAAAAATTGCAAATAAAATCACTTGACCTGGAAAATATACCAATAAAATAAGAAAATATTAAATATGACAATAATATAAAATATATTTATTTTATTAACACAAATTCATTAAACAAAAATTTAATAAGACTAATAAAAGATATTCATAATATGTTTTCATACATTTTATGAATGCCTTTCTGAAATATTCATGAATATTTTACTTTGCTCTAACAAACAACATGCAAATACTAACTCATGCTGAAACTTAGGTTTATACCGACACGTCTAGTCTGTCTTTGTCTGTTTATTAATCATTTCTATGTAGGTATGTACTAAACGTGCATAATTTTTATACATACTTCCTTTTAATCAACCCAATTATATTTAAATGAATATTTTTTGACTTAAATGATTACCTAAATTTATGACTTTAATGATTCACTCCCACCGTTCCCCATCTCCCCCTCAATCAAAATTACTGCCTATTACATAGTGGAAAAGAAACGATTCAATTACAAATACATTCTATTGAAACTTACATTATAATAAAATTAAAAATATTCTACTAAAATATTCCACGGATCAAACCGACAATGAACGCGTAATTTGATTCAATGTCTTTATTTAAGCGGAGAGTGGAGAACGGAGTGACTCGTACTGAAAGAGAACGCACATAGAACCCCCTAAAATGTCCCTACTCCGTAAAATACAATAAATATATAATGATGACAAAATCACGGGCACAAGTGAAATTTGAATGTGCGACAAGTTCATTCAATTGTAACAAATAACAATGCGTATATTATATTATGCATAAATTATAACATGCTATGAAAAACACTGTTTACACACTGTCTAAGACCATTCCTATATCATTATTTATATTTTACCTTTTAAATGATGGAGAATTCGTGACTTATATTAAAAATCAAAAAAAACGCGAGTTGAACTCGCACATCGAGTCTTCCGTACCAATTTCAGGATTGTAGGTTAACGAGAAGTACAACTTATAAAGTTGACAAACCTAAGTTTAAGTTTGCTATAAATATAAGTTTGTAATGATTTTTTTTCTATGAAATACTTATAAATTTCCACTTTTCGGATTTTTTTTCTTTATTTGTATTGTAAGTTCTCATTTCGTGCCTATTTTTTTAATTGTGGGTCCACGGTAAGTACAGGTTTTGATTATGGGGCGAACTTCATACAAAATGCAGCAGAAACGATGCATAAACTCTCGTATGTTATGATTGCGTTGACTCAAAAGTTTAATTTTTTTCTGTGGTTCAAGGGATTATAGCCCTGAATATTTGATATTAACTTCAGCTTGATATCACTACGCTATCTCGAGATAAAAGGTCTTGACAGACGGACCACAAAGTGATCCTATAAGTATTCCATTTGTACCTTTTGAGGTAGATACCTACGGGAGCCTAAAAATCCTAATATATCTTGGAAAATTTACTTATTTCTAAATAAAAAAAATGATATTTTTAACCTACTTTGTAAAACAATATTTTCTGACAATAAGTCGATTTACAAACTATTTAAAATCCATACTTACAGTGACATAATAGTGTCCCTCCGTACCCTCCTCGAAGTCGATGGGAGTGCCTGAGTCTCCGCTACTGAGAGAGCTCTCTGACCCGCGTCTAGTAAGCTATTGTCATGAGATGGTATGAAATGTTCCGATTAAGTGCCATTTCGAATCCGGGTTAGGGTGCCAATGGTCCATTATGGTCGTGACAGTATCCAGATTATCACAAATGGTTCGAGGTTCACACCATGCAATTATCATCGGATATGCATATGTCGGATTGGGAAGAGAAAAAAAAACAAATTAGAACATAATCCGTCATGCAAAATATGGCGGCTTTTTCACATTACATACAAATATACATTAAAAAAATGTAAAATATTAATTTCTTTTTGTAATATGTCCAATTATTTGAGTTCTTGAATTTTAAATAATCAATGTAAAATATTAAACATCTTAAAACTAGATGTGTTATCGCAACGCCGTTTCAAAGCTCTGAGTAGCTCGTAACAAAGCGCATTCGTGAAAAAGCTGCCATACAGAAGCAAAAAATCAAAAAAGAAAAAACATCATGAAAGTTTAGAAAACAACATTTCGGAAATCGAATCAAACCATGCCATGGGATGATTTCTAATAAAAGTTTATATGAAAGAATGTACCTTATCGCCCGTAGTAACTGTAGTTTTGACCTCTTGTGTCAACACTCTCTGTTCCTGTCTGGTCGCCGACGAAGTCAGTGTGTGGGCTACGGTTTTTTCCTCCATTTGCTGCGTTTTTGCCTTTGTGTCCAAATCATGATGGGTGGTCGCAGTTCTGGTGGTCACCGCGCGCGCGGTCACGTACGGACTTTTGCCTTCCATCGGCTCTAAGCTTTCCGCCTAATGTGAGGGTTAGACTAACATGCATTACGAATGTCACTATATACATGGAAACATCTAGGTTACTAGTGAAGCTTTCAAGCTCAAATAAAAAAAATGTAAAAAAACAACAAAGTTAAAATAAAAAAACAACATGTAAGGATGAATTGTTACTGGAATCTTACGTATAGAATGAAACGAACCTTATTCGTATGGGTCGAGAAGGTGACTTCACCAGTACCGAGGTTTTCGACTTCCTGTTCCACGTTGTGGGTGACTCCCTCATCGTTCTTGGTAAGCAGTTGCTTGGTGGTTGTCTTGACGACTACTGGTGGAGTGGGAGTTTTCTTGGATCGCTGCGAAATTGGAATTTTGGAGGATAGGGGGCTGGAGGACGAAACATAACCCTGATGTCTAATATGCTCGCTTGTGGTATACTCTGTGAAGGTCTTTGGTTCATCTCCCCTAGCAGGGCTCTCGTCTTTGCCGAACGTTGAGAACTTATGAGTGTTTACGGTTTGGATGTCAATGTTTGCAGGTAAATCGTGAGTTTCTTTTTCGATTGTATAATTTCCGCTTTTGTCTTCAAAGTGGGATGGATCGATCTGTGAGTAGTGCAGTATAAGCTGGCCGGTTACAGGGTCTCGTACGGCTGTACTTGGGTCAATATCACCGGTGTCAGGGTCAATGTCACCATATTCAGTCTTTATCCTGCCAGTGACAGGGTCTATCTTTCCGGATAACGTCATGGTTTGTGTAACGGTTGTACGAGCACCTTTAAGTCTTGGATCGTCAGGATCGACGTCAATCGTTTCGCCTGTGACAGGGTCGATGATTTGATACACATATACGGTTTTAGTCGTTATTATCCTACCTGTCGTTTCATCAATTGTACATTCTTTAGGATCCAGTTCTTTGACGCGTCCTTTCTCATCTTTTTGTGTAATAACATAAATTTTTATAATAATAAGCTTTCCTGTACGTGGGTCGATTTTGCCTACCTTAGTATAAATTTCCCCACTACCAGGAGCAACCTGAGAAGCAGAATAAAGAGGTTCGTTGTTTTCATCAAATTCGCCAGTCACTGTATAAATCTGGCCGTTACTGGGGTCGATTTTAATAAGTGATTTTTCTATGTCGGCTGATCTAGTGATGATACCAGTCTTAGGATCCATTCGCCCATAAATTGTAATAATGTATCCCGTATTTGGATCGATTTGACCCGCCGTGTATAAAATTTCTCCAGTTTTAGGATCCTTTGGTCCCGCGATCCAAATTTGATTAGTTTTGGGGTCAACTTTAACGTTTTTAGGATCATTTGCAACAATTTGCTTTCCTGAAATTGGATCCACTTTTGTTTGAATAATTCTTAAGCACATCAATCTTCCAATATCTTTATCAGGTTTACCAGATTTTGGATTTACTTGTCCACTTCGCAATAAGAACTGACCAGTGATTGGATCCACCTTAAGATCCTTGCTCTCAAATCGGCCAGTCTTAGGATCGTTATAGGTAACTGTTCCTTTAACAAGATCAATTTGTCCATACTTAGTGTCAATCTTATTGTTATCAGGGTTAATTTGTCCGGTGCTGCTTTCTATAATCGAATTCTTGGCCTCAATGATACCCTTCTTAGTGTCGATCTTGCCTGCAAACGTTGTTACTTCGACAACTGGATCAATATGACTTCCAACAACGAGTACTTGTCCTAATTTGGGATCTACTTTTCCAGTTTTAGGATCTACAACGCCAAGAACAGTAATTTGACCATTATTTTCATCTATTTGAATGGATTTCGCATCTTGAGCGCCATATGCGTCAGTTACAAATATAACTCCATTTGAGGGATCAATCACACCGTATTTAGTTGAAATATTTCCGCTGTCTGCATCCACTTTTCCTTTTGTGTGCTCAACAATACCATCTTCAATATGTACCTTACCTGTCCTAGCATCTACAGGACCAGTTATCGTTGTTATTTCAACAACTGGATCGTCTTGTTTAGCAATACTGACAATCATACCCATATTGGAATCAATTTTTCCAGTTTTAGGATCAATACCTCCAGAATTTATAAATATCTGCCCAGTTTCATTAAGAATTAATCCATCTTTAGTTTGTCTTTGCCCAGCAGAGTCTGTTAATGCAATATTTCCTTTCTTAGAATCTATAACGCCGTATTTAGTTTCAACAAGACCGTTAGGATCAAGTACGCCAGTTAAATGTTCGACTTCTGCATTATGGAAGTCAGGTTTTTTAGTTTTAGGATCTAGTCTAGTAAATATAACCATAATTTTCACCATCTTCTTTCTGGGTGGTTCAGGTGGTGCCTTTGTTGGTTTAGTAGGAACCATAAGACTAACTGAAGTTACTGGCGATGCTCTTTGAAGTTGACTTACAATGGGTGAAGATGTGCGTACTGGTGATTGTAATGGAGTTTGAACAGGCGT
The DNA here is from genome assembly GCA_036379175.1 of Heliconius cydno galanthus. Taxonomy (NCBI): domain Eukaryota; kingdom Metazoa; phylum Arthropoda; class Insecta; order Lepidoptera; family Nymphalidae; genus Heliconius; species Heliconius cydno. Next base: position 441,757 of record JAKRZM010000768.1, on the reverse strand, counting down.
AGTAGCAGGAGTTTTAATAGGCGAAGGAGTAAGCCTAGATGGTGGTACGCTGGACCTTTGAGACACTGGCGCTACTTTAGATAATACGTTCTGCTTATCAACTATTACTAATTGTTGAGCAAATGAAGGATCAACTTTGCCTGTCTTAGGATCAATAACTGAGGATGTTACTATAATATTTCCGGTGTTAGGATCAAGTTCAGCTTGTTTTAATTCTTGCTTGCCAGAAACAGGATCTTTATATAGTATTTGGCCAGATTTAGGATCGATAATACCAAAGTCGGTATGTATTTTTCCATCTTCAACGCTAACGTATCCATTGGCAGCGTCAACTGTGCCCGCGCCAGCGTCCACACTCTTAGTTTTGGGATCAAATTTACTTGTTATAATAACAAGACGAACTTCTCCTCTTGATGCTGGTTTTGTGTATTGCACAACAGGCTTATTAACAATGCTATATTGCTGTGCAAGAATAGGATCAACTTTTCCTGTTTTAGGATCAACAACGTTACTTGTAACCAACATATGACCAGTCGATGGATCAATGACAGATTTTTTCACTTCTTTTTTACCAGTCTTAGGATCAGTAATTACTATTTCACCTGTTGCTGGATCAACTGTACCAAATTCTGTACGGATCTTTCCATCTTGTCCTACAGTTCCACTTACAGTCTCTACAGTACCTAAACTTGGATCAATTTTCTTCGATCTTGGATCATATTTAGTCGTAATAATAACCAGATGAATTTCTCTTTCGACAGGTTTAGCATCTTTATCAACGACACTAATTTGTTGAGCTAGCGATGAATCTAGTTTACCAGTTTTAGGGTCAATAACACCACTTGTTAAAATGAGATGACCGGTCTTGGGATCGGCTACAGCATTTCTTACCTCTAGATTACCCGTAACTGGGTCAGTTTTCTCGAGTTTTCCTGTTTTAGGATCTAATATACCAAAGTTGGAATGTATTCTTCCATCAGTCGCAACAATAGCACGAGAGGTCTCAATATGTCCGTTAGGGCTGTCCAATCGCTTATATTTTGGATCATATTTGCTCGTAATAACAACAAGTTGTACTTCTTTGCCCGGAATCGAAGCAAATGTATCTTTAGGTTTGTTGACTACTGTGTATTGCTGTCCTAGCGTTGGGTCAACAATATTACTAGTAGGATCAATTACACCAGATGTTAGTAGCATATTTCCTGTCTTAGAATCTACAGTTGCTTTCTTTATTTCTTTTTTACCAGTTACTGGATCCGTCACAGTTATGTGACCAGATGCCGGATCGATAATGCCTAATTCAGTGTGTACCTTGTCATCGTCATCGAGTGTTCCAGAAATTGTATTAACATGTGCATTTGATAGGTCAAGTTTCTTATTTTTAAGATCATATTTAGATGTTACAATGACCAAATTAACGTATCTTTCAGGAATACCTTTAGGAGCATCTTTGTCTACAACTGCCAATTGCTGTGCGAGAGAAGAGTCACTCTTACCGGTTTTTGGATCAATAACACCTGAAGTAAGGAGGAAACTACCAGTTTTAGGATCAATTGCGGCTTGTTTCGAATCTCTTTTGCCTGTTTTGGCATCAGTATAATAAATTTTTCCAGTATTAGGCTCCATTACACCAAAGTTACAATGAACTTTACTATCTTTATCACTTATTATACCTTGTGATATTTCTACAAATCCATTGGGATTATCTAATTTTTTATTTTTTGTATCGTATTTTCCAGTGATGGCAATAACTTGAACTTCTTTTCCTGACAGTGTCGCAAATGTCGACGTAGGTTTATCAACGATACTGTACTGCTGACCAAGGGATGTATCTAACTGTCCTGTCCTAGGATCAATAACACCTGACAGTAAAAGAATATTTCCAGTTTTTGTATCAACGGTGGCATGTTTTATTTCCTGTTTACCTGTCTTAGCATCTGTTATTTGTATATCACCTGTTCTTGGATCAATAACGCCATATTCAGTATAAATTTTACCATCTGTTCCACTGAGTACTCCTTTAATTGAATCAACATGAACAAAGCATGGGTCTAGTTTTTTATTCTTCAAATCATATTTGCTTGTAACCACAACTAATCTTACTTCTCTATTTGCTTTTGTAGCATCTTTCTCCACAATGCTAAATTGTTGTCCTAATGAAGAATCAATCTTCCCTGATTTAGGATCAGCAACTCCTGTTGTAACAAGCAGATTACCTGTTTTTATATCTACGTAAGCTTGTTTAGGATCTTGCTTGCCTGTCTTAGGATCGATGTAGTCAATCTTTCCATTGCGGGGATCTATTAGCCCATAGTTTGAGTGAACAGTTCCATCTGGCGCAACAATGGCTCTTGATACTTCCACATGTCCATGTGATGCGTCTAATTTTTTATGCTTACCATCATATTTACCAGTGATTACAACTAAATCAACTTCTCTGCCAGTCTTAGCGCCTACTTTGTCATTTAATTTTTCGACAAAGCAATATTGTTGCGCTAATGTTGGGTCTAACTTACCTGTTTTTGGGTCAATAACACCAGAAGTAAAAAGTATATGACCAGATTTTGAATCAACATGACCATTTTTAACTTCTTCTTTTCCAGTCGCGGGGTCAGTGTAATTTATTTGCCCAGACTTCGTATTGATAAGTTCTTTTTCAGTTTGAATCTTACCAGTAGCTTTGTTTAATGTTCCCTTGGTAACAAGAATTGTTCCATTGGCATCATCAAGTTTCTTTGCCTTAGGGTTGTATCTACCAGTAATTATCACTATTTGGATTTCATTGTCAGTTTTCACTGGAATCGGTGCAATGACTACCGGAGCTTCATGATGAGCTCTTTCAGCGTCTAACAAAGCTAGAGTTGGGTCAATTAGCTCTGACCTAGGAGCCTTGGCCTGTTCCTTCAAAGCTGCTGATTGCACATAATCAATGCCAGGTGTCTTAAGTTTGCTTAAATCTTCAGGTGTCTTTCTCTTTTCAGCACTTTCAGCGACTTTTTTATCTTCTCCAGGAGCATAATTAAATGCGAGACCTGCTTTTCTAGTTCCAGGGCTCTGATTGTCATCCAAACCTCTTTGTTTTTCATCATAAATTGGTTCTTTTTCATAACTAAATGCACCTTGGATAAACGGTTTCCGCGTTGGGCTCTTTTCAGTGTCAGTATATTCATATGGTTTGGTGAAACTTGGTTTTTCTCCACCTTTAGCGGGACTTTTATCGACAGAGCTGTCAAGATTAGAGCTATCGTTAGACGTGTCGAGTAAAGCAATCTTAGCTTTAGGATCTTTGAGTTTCTTGTCTTTGTCCTTCGGCGATTTCTCTTTTGAAGATTTTTCAGATTTATCTTTAGGAGATTTTTCAGATTTATCTTTCGATTTGGGAGATTTCTCTTTATGAGATTTGTCATCTTTGGGAGATTTTTCTTTTTTGCCGAACAGCGTGAAGCCTCCCTGATAAGGACATGGGGATTTGGAAGAAAAAAAAGTAAAATAAGAAACAGCACATAAAAATAAATAAAAAAAACGCTACATTATTCAATTAAATCGGTGTACGCACTAAGGCAGCAGTTTTTCAATCGACACATACATTGAGTGCGAACTGAATAATATACATAATGCATGCCTCTAAGACAAATATATTTACAAAGATGTACATGACACAAACTACTATTGAATTGTAATTAAGAAAATTGCGTTCTCCTGTCTACCATTCATAAATGTATTAACAAATTAAAAAATGTTTTGTATATACAATTAATATTTTACCTTAGACTTTTTGGGTGTTTCTACATTGTTCGTTATTCCAGGGTCACTGGTCGTGTCTGTACCTGTAAAATATAACAATTTAATTACTACTAAGTATATCATGTATGACCAGATCAATGAAATATATAATCTATTTATTTATATTATTAATACAAAAACTCTAAAGAAGAAACAAAATCTAACCATTCTCAGCTGGTTTACGTTCCGCTAGCTTCTCCTCCTTCTTGTCAGGAGCGGTCGGCATCACTTTCACCGCGCCTGGTGGCGGCTTCTATAATTATAATAAACATTTATATAATATACTTATACTACTATACAAATTTTCCATATACATATTTACACATATATTTTAAGACGCGCAAAATTAAATCTAAAAAGAAACTGTGAAGCGTAATTATTATGATTATATAAACTACATGTGCCATACATGCNTAAGTATGTCATGTATGACCAGATCAATGAAGTAAAACTCTAAAGAAGAAACAAAATCTAACCATTCTCAGCTGGTTTACGTTCCGCTAGCTTCTCCTCCTTCTTGTCAGGAGCGGTCGGCATCACTTTCACCGCGCCTGGTGGCGGCTTCTATAATTATAATAAACATTTATATAATATACTTATACTACTATACAAATTTTCCATATACATATTTACACATATATTTTAAGACGCGCAAAATTAAATCTAAAAAGAAACTGTGAAGCGTAATTATTATGATTATATAAACGACATGCCATTTGCCAGAAAAGAAAATAAGCAAAGACAAATATGAATGTTATGTGAATTCACATAAAAACAAGTAAAGTGCGAGTACAAGCAAAAAATTGTGCAGTACACAAACACTACTTTTCTAAAGTATAAAGAAAATTTTACGACTTTTATAATACAAATATTTCAAAAAAATTCGGAAAATTATTACATAAGCTTAGCTTTCTTATCTTTTTTTAGCTTCACTCTGTTCGGAGAATGAAGAGAGGAGTTAAGACACTTCACTCCCATTAAAAAACCTTTCATTCCCCAATTCTGCCGAATTCTGGAGGCGTTGCTTGTTGAGTGGCTGAACTCAATGCCGCATTCACTCTACTTTCATCATATTTTACACAATTCATAAATCCCTTGTAATGTGCTCTACTGAATAAATTAATTTAGAAAAATTGTATGAAACTATTTTATTCAGATTAACCGAAAGCTACTGTACGCACCACTTATGATTGCGGGTTCGATTCCCACTCAAGATGATATAACTATATATTTAAAGTCATTGCATATGTGCATACATATGCAATGTCTGAGTAGTATATGAAAACCAAGATATCCCTGCTACACCTATACTAGAGATGCATGAAGCCAAAACACAAAATTAACCACAATTAACCTATATAAAATAGTTTCATTCGACATCTACCACTAGAACATACAACTACAACAACTACATGAAACAATAAAATGTCAATGATAACGAAGCACCTTGTTATCAGCGTAGTACTCGCCCTCGAGCGAGGAGGCGGACGAGGCGGACGCGCCTCCGGAGCGACGGCGGAGCTGCGTTACCGTTACGTTACGTTACGTTACGTGTGTTAGTGATACACTAGCATGGGAGGACACTAGCGTTTTTTATTTTTATTTTATAGAAATTTACTTGAATAACTTAAATGAAATAATTTTAATAATTAATGTTATGACATTAAATAATAAAATAACTTTTTCGCGAGATGTAAGCTAGGTACAAGCTATTAGTTGACAATACACGATAATAGTAGAAATAAATAGTAATTAAATAAAAAATATAATTATAAGTTTAAATCAACATATCAATGGATGGATGATTAAAAATAACTTGAAAAATCAATTAATACAATAATAATATGGAAATTTAATTTTCTCACTAACGACAATAATTTAAAGACAATGGTGTCTATTTCAATAACAACAATAACATATAAAACGCTAGTGTTTCCCTAGAAGACATGTTAACAATGAATCTGATGAGTCCCATTACCGTGCAAACACTATGAGACGATGTTGGTACTTGATATGAATTTATAATTATTATGTTATTATCAGACGTCGCACATTGCAGGACGTATTGTAAGTACAGTTTTAGTAAACGCGGTAGGTGCGAGTTCATATCCATCCAGATATGAAGATTGGTAATAAAATTTGCTATAATAATGACGAAAAAGTGATTTAAAATTTTTTTTAGCTCCACCCTGTATTCCGCACGTAGCAGTGTAGGCAGAGGTAATTTAGGAGTCTAGTGTTAAGACACTCCGTTCACATTAAAATACCACCGTTCCCTATTTTCCGCACAATCCTGGATTCCTCCATGATCCTCCAGGAAAAGCTTTATAAAAATGATTATTTACTTCTTGCAAAAAGGAACCAATTTATATTTTACTTTGACTTAATTCATTATTCATGCAAGTGACATCACTTCTCACTTCATTCATCGTTAACAAAACCACAACGTGTATAGAATTAAACAATACGTAATATAAACTATGAAATTTTTTAAATTTTTTTTTGTTATATTATTAGATTCATAACACAAAACCCACCAAAATGCTTGTCGAACATTTCACGAACTTTCGACTTAACACTATTCTCTCCTATATTTATTTATCAAATCACTAAGACACATTTCGTCTGCAATGCACGTCGCCATATAAACATCTGTTATATATTTGTTTATGTTTACAAAAAGCGTCTCATGCAAACTTAAATGTACTGAGGAATTCGAATATTCCGAGACCCAAGTATTGGTGCGGTGTACAGATTTCATAATATTTATGTTCGCGTAAATCATCGCGTCAGTGTTGTACATTTTCGCAGATTTTCTTGGAGGTTACCTAATACTATTTTTAAGTCTACTGTGTGTTGCTTTAATAATTATTATAATTAATTTAGAATGCGATGCTTGTGAATAAGAAACGATTTTTTTAATAAGTAATCGTTTCTACATATAAGTGCCTATGTATGTATATTAATATAAATAAAGTTTAACTTTGTCTATGAAAAGAATGAAGAGTTTCAGCTCATATATATTTAAACATTAAGTTTGTCTGTCCGTCCGTCAATTTGTCCTTGCAATATGAAACTGGAATTGTTTCTTATGCTTATATTAAATCACTTATATTATAAACATACATTTTCTTCTAAGCCAAAAGTACAGAATACCATCAAATAACTACGCCCCGATCACGACTATGCAATAATCGTAAATAAATATTTCAACACAAGTACCGAACATCAAGAAGTATTCGAACATCTATTTGCAGGTATGCCATCCTCGTGGTTGTAATCGAATAAAATTTTATCTAAGGAAGATTAATAATTTCAAGTTAATTTTCCATTAGTCTTTCTTTGCAATTTCTATTTCAATGCAACATATGTTACAGTATATTTTATAAACTTACATTACGTATGTCATGAAAACTGCAGCCGCATTACGTATAATTTATCTCATTTAACTCTTATAACCAATCGAATTCAAGTAAAGGTACGTGAAAAAACAAATTATTAAAAAAAAACATTTATTTTCGTGGAAACCAGATGCTCTTCTGATAGCAATAAAAATATCGAATTAAACGGTTAAAAGAAAATGTTATATTATCCTTGTTTCCAATCACTAGAGTTACTCACGCACTAAAAATAAATAAACATACCGAAATTCTGATTAAAATGTGAATTAAACAGGAATTGACTTTGATAATAGTTTGAAGTACATAAGCAACGCGTTGTTTGAAATGGGAGGAGAACGGAGTATCTCAACACTGAGTCCTCTCTGCCTAACCCGCTATGCGGGAAAAACTGTGGAATAGCATTTTTTATTTTAGAATATACTAAATTTAAAAGAATTTTAAACAGAATTTCAATATGCCACAAATAGGTATAATATCCATAATGACTTTTAAAATTATTTTACACAGCTTTTGTTTAAACTTCCCACACAAAACAAATTTAGATATGAAAACAACTAATTACGATAAAGTAAACATAAACATAAACTATCATCTAATTAGAAGATAATGGGAATATAATTAGATTAATATGTTATTACTACTATGGTATATGGTAATATGAGATATTACTTATTTACTTATTTACCATAAATGGTAAAATAGGTCGTACCTTGTCCTTTATAGTGGGTCTAGGAGCTGGTTGGGGCGGCATTGTGTGTCGTTTAGCAGCCTCCGGCATTGATTCATCTTTGTCGCCTGATGCTAAGGCTGTTAAATATGAAATAAATTTTAAACATTTAAAATTAATTATAGAAATAAATGTGTAATAATTACGAGTATATATAATGTATGTGCGCATTGAAGTAATTCTTTAACAGTTTATTTTAAGACAAGTACAATTTCTTTTTTATTATATTACAACACACATTTATATAACAAAATCTAAATTTTTACACAAAAATATACAATTTAAGCAACATTTTTTACCTCTATGTATACCCAAAAACAACATAAATAAGCTTCAGCAAGCACGTCGGCGCACAACACAACACTAACTGTACTGAAATAGTTCTAAAATTAACTTCGGATACAAAATCTGTATGTAGAGTCGACTCTTGAAAAGAATTACGTATGTAATATGTACATTGTACCTATATGAATAAGAGAATAAACTTGTAACAGAATGAATCTTTTAGGAATTTAGAATATATTACTCGCATAGCTATTTACTCATAGCTGGGTAAGTTGAGGTAACACAGTGTTAAAACACTCCGTTCCCTACTTTCCGCCGAACTTTCGCATTAAATATTTTCATTTCCCCGCTCTAGTAGTAACGAAGTCCGAAGTCCCCTAGTAAAGAAGCAAAAAACGGCGTTGAATGCCCGAGAGAACTTGGCGTAAAGTGGAAACGGAAGTGTCTTAATGGCAAGGGCATATGCCAAAAAAAAATTAATTTCTTCTAAAACACTATCTCTTAAAGAGTGGTAAGCCTAGAACAGAGACAAACTTAACAGGTCATCTCTTTTACTTTTAGATTTATATACAAACATATAAAAAAAATAAACAAAAACACTCACTCGACGTACAAGTCGGGTTCCAACAATCATTAAATACCATTTCACTAGCACTTTATGACACTTTCAAAAAACATCGATTTTCCTAATCAATGAACAAGCAATCTTAGCTAAAAAGTTATTTCAACTCTCTCAAAACCAAAACACTATTAACCAACTAGATTATAAAAAATTACCAAATCTTTTATTTTCTAATAAATCATCGAAAAAATAAAGAGTTCTATATAAATTGACCGCAACTAAGGAGAGTTGGCTTTAAACTGAGTAATAGGCTGTTGTGTATATATTTACATAGTAGCAAGTAGCCACATTACGTGAGCAAATAGAGTATTAATAAAGTCTACCTCATTTTGGTTGTGATTGGAGGGTGTTATGTAGAATGAAATAATTTATTTTAGCTACATAATATTCCAATAGTCAGAAAGAAATGAGACAGACACTCTGTTCTCCGTTTCTTCTTACCAAATGAAAATACTAGATGTGAACAAACCACTTTAAAAAGTGACTATCAAAACCACTACCATAGAATGTAACGAATTCTATATTTTGAAGATATTTATTAAAAATAGAATATCATGGAAGTCTTTTTCGTTCAACGTCATCTTAAGTCCATATTCGAGCAAAAATCTTCCTAAAAATTACTCTATGACAAACGAAATGAGTCATACCTACATACATACATACTATTCGACTACTCAATTAGATATTTTTTACCACACATCTAGTTATTGGACTACAGCGCCGCCTTCGTCACCATTCTACTATTATCATAGTCAATCAAAACAATTATTGTAACATGTTTGATTTTTTTCTCTTTCTGTTTAAACAGACAGCAAAATACCAAATAGTAATTAAAATATGATAAATAACAATTGCACTATATGAAAATACAAATATAATATACTAGAAAATAATTTTAATTTTATATGTTAACACATTTTCACCGCATCACCTCTAATTATACATTGTATTTTTGTCTAAATGCATCGACAGTGTCGTCTGTATGACAGTATCGTGAGTCAAACGTCTCGGATCGCAAGGTCAGAGTCAGTGAGAATCAAAGATATCATCGCGAATAATAGAAAGGAGGTCAAATATGTTATAATACACAGCAATGGCTCAGTTGGAATTACTATATTATAACTAGATTTTAGGTTCAAATTTTGCATCAAAATATAGATAAGTAATTTTTAATACTGTCTCAGAAAAGACGGAGAGTAGAGCATAAACTCACTTTTAATCAACCAAAAATATATCCAAACATTCATGAAAGACCGTCCTAACGCCATGAGACAGTATTTACATGCATACAGCGATAATACGAGTAGTGTGTTCGATTCTTACTCGAGGAAGTGAACTATTTTCATCTTTCCGCTCTAGTCAACAAAGTGCGGCGTAGAGTTCCGCCGCGGATTCAAAAATAACGTTTTTTCACTTTCACACAAACATCCAAACTATTTTAGAGACCCTATAAGTCAGGTAACGCTAGCAAATTGAAACAAACAATCACTAGTTGCTTCTAAGAAAGATGATTCATACGAGTATGTAATTTGTTAGTGTACAATATATATTTTTTTGAAACGTGCAATTAGATGGTATTATGTAATAATTTAAAGTAAAATATGCTTTAATCAAAAAATATATATAAATAGGGTTTTTTTTAAATGTTGATATTAGAAAACATTTCTAAGAATGCCACATTGGGAATACTAGCTTTGAATCTTTAACAGGCAGAGATTCTTTCAGCTAGTGGCCTTTTCCTCTTGTGTTTTTGTAATTGCTTTGTACATATTATGTCCTAAGACATCGGCGTCACACCGTTTCACTGTACATAAACGCACAGTGGTTGATTCAATTTCCACTCAGGCAAATAAATTATCATCATGTTCTCGCTCTAGTAAAAGACACAAAACGCAGCGTTTAGTTCTGCCACTCAACACGCAATGCTTTGAAAATTGCTAAATTTCTTAACATTACTTCCTCTATATCCACCCCATAATATGTTCAATAACTAGCTATATATGTAATACATCCAGCTGCATGCGAGATAGCACTCACCGTCCGCGCTCCTGGAGGACAGGCGGCGCGAGGACAGGGTGCGCGCGAAGTGCGGGGGCGCGCGGCGCGGCGGGGCGGCGCGCGACTCGTAGTGCGTGCGCCCGCTGTAGTGGAAGCGCGAGCCCAGCCGCGGGAACAACGCCGTCTTGGGCGCCGGCTCGGGGGACATTAGTCTGTCATAACATAATATATTTTTTAGTTTTCGTTAAAACAACAACAAACAACAAGTTAAATCATTTTTTTCTCACATGATTATTTACTCACCTAAAGAACGTATGATGTTCAACGCATGTCTTCCAGAGTTTCTTAGCGGCGCGATGGTTCGCCAGTTTGAATCCAACAGTCGACTCGAACTGCTCGAACTCCCCCGGACGTAATTTCACGTAGAAATTGTGTCGTTTGTAACTTATTTTTAAGATTTTGGGCCAAGCGAATCGATTTATGCGAAGTCTAGAATAAAAAAAATATTTTACATAAATAAAGATACATTTTTTTTATAACCTAAAGGCCAGTTGTGGCGCAGGGGAGCAAAGTGCGACTGTAAAATCTACTGGTTGTGGGTTCGATCCCCCCTCGAGGAAATGAAATATTTATTTACATTTATATTCTTTCGCTCTGGTGACGAGGCAAAGCGCGTTTTTAATTCTGCCACTCAACACCTAATCTCTACAGAATTAGGCGGAAAGAGGGGAGTGGAAGTATCTTAGAAAGAATTGAGTATCTTGAGGGAGCGAAGACATGAAAATATTAAATATTTCATTTACATTTAGTGGGAATCGAACCCACAACTCAAAAAGTGTCAAACCCTTGTGCACTTTTAAAATAATTTCTACAAAAAGTTACTCACTTCTCTCTATGCACGAGGAGACCGGAGGAACAGACACCTAGCGTTATATCAACATTCTCCGAATCCTTAGCGGGATGGAGGTCAACACCATACATGGCCAATTTCTTCGCATTCTCCAAATAGTTTAATTCCGCTTCCGCTGGTGTGAAACCTCTGAAAATATAATAATTGAATTTAATAATCAAACAAAGCTATACAATGTTTCTCATAAAATTTTACCCCACACCCCCAGTACCCCTCTTAAAATCCCAATAAAATTATAACTTAACAAGCTACATTATGTTGAAATTTAAACGTATAAGTGTATGGAAAGTAAGTATTTTTCTGATACTAAATATCACGTTTATTAATGTCAATAAAATAAAAATCATAATTTTAAAATAAAAATTATAGTAAATAAAAATCAAAAAAATTGAACGCATTAAAATTATGAAATTACAGAATCTAATTAAAAATAGCAGTAACGAAATGTCTCTAAAAATTCCTCTACATATACAAAATGTGCTCCACTCCTTTCTATACTACCAAATTCTATTTCAAAATATTCTCTTCTTCAAAATAAATGTACTTTTGCAAGTACTTTTGAATTGTCTAAAGGACCACCTGTCATGTCATTACCACCGGTTCAGAAGGCAGTTTTGCTGAGAAGAGTCGGCAACAAAATCTCTTTTCCATACTACCACGTCTTACCTATGCGTCTTGTGCAGTTCTAGAACCTTCTCTTCCAAGTCGGGGGTACAAGACGATGGAGGAACCAGCTTGAGTTGCTTGCAGAGACCAGCACCGACTTCCGTGTCTTCATAATCTCCTAACTCCGATTGAAGAAGGTAGCTAGCTAGTAAGGCGTGTGTCACAGCTGAACATGGGAGACGGCCTGGGAAACAAAATATATTTTTAACTTTGCAATGCAATGTATCCCGATTACCTACAGCATAGGGAAAGTTTCGAGATATTACGTGTTGAAAGTCGGATCTTACCTTAACAAGCGCGAGGAAATGAAAACAATTAATTTCCCCGAGTGGGAATCGAACTCACAAGCACCGCCACACGGTTTACTTTGGCCTCGAAAAAAGTTTGTTTTGCTGTAATAGCATTATAAAATAATTAAAATTATATATGGTTTAAATTGTAACCAAATTGATATTTTAAGAAACATTCAATTGCAAACTTCTGACTACAAAAATAGGTTTGATCATCAAATTAGCGTTCTTAACATAATCTACTTCTACATCTATACAAAACCTACCCTCTAGAAGATCCTTCCTGATGGCCAATACTAGTTGGTACCGTGTGAGTTCCTCTTGCAACTGCGCTGGTTCCGGAGGATAGAACTTCACTGCGAATCGGACTTCCCACGGCTCGTCTGGTGAAAAGTTATGTTCATAATATTATAAATTAAATAAATTATAATTAAAAGGAAATAACAATTAATTAATATGAAAATATACATTAAAATACAAGAATCACTCACGTTTTATCATTTTAGACACGCGCTTGTCCAGATCTATCCACACGCGGGGATCCCCCCGCTCCTCGTACAGCAGACCGAAGTNAAATGTGCTCCACTCCTTTCTATACTACCAAATTCTATTTCAAAATATTCTCTTCTTCAAAATAAATGTACTTTTGCAAGTACTTTTGAATTGTCTAAAGGACCACCTGTCATGTCATTACCACCGGTTCAGAAGGCAGTTTTGCTGAGAAGAGTCGGCAACAAAATCTCTTTTCCATACTACCACGTCTTACCTATGCGTCTTGTGCAGTTCTAGAACCTTCTCTTCCAAGTCGGGGGTACAAGACGATGGAGGAACCAGCTTGAGTTGCTTGCAGAGACCAGCACCGACTTCCGTGTCTTCATAATCTCCTAACTCCGATTGAAGAAGGTAGCTAGCTAGTAAGGCGTGTGTCACAGCTGAACATGGGAGACGGCCTGGGAAACAAAATATTACCTAAAGCATGGGGAAACTTTCGAGATATTACACGTGTTGAATGTAGGATCTTACCTTATTATAAGCGCGAGGAAATGAAAAATAAATAAATAAACAATTAATTTCCCCGAGTGGAAATCGAACCCACAAGCACCGCCACACGGTTTACTTTGGCCTCGAAAAAAGTTTGTTTTGCTATAACAGCATTTTAAAATAATCAAAATTGTATGGTTTAAATTGTAAACATATTGATATTTTAAGAAATATTCAATTACAAACTTCTGGCTACAAAAATAGGTTCGACCATCAACTTAGCGTTCTTAATATAATCTACTTCTACATCTATACAAAACCTACCTTCTAGAAGATCCTTCCTGATGGCCAATACTAGTTGGTACCGTGTGAGTTCCTCTTGCAACTGCGCTGGTTCCGGAGGATAGAACTTCACTGCGAATCGGACTTCCCACGGCTCGTCTGGTGAAAAGTTATGTTCATAATATTATAAATTAAAGAAATGATAATTAAAAGGAATAAACAATTTATTAATTTGAAAATATATATTGAAATACAAGAAAAACTCACGTTTTATCATCTTAGACACGCGCTTGTCCAGATCAATCCACACGCGGGGATCCCCCCGCTCCTCGTACAGCAGACCGAAGTAGTCTTTCTCAACTAAGTTGAGGCTCTCGCACACTTTGTTGAGCAACTCGTGACCGCGAATTTTCCTCTGTAAAATGATCAATAAATAGAATCATTATCTTACAATAGTAAAGCCTGTAGCTTATAACAAAATGAAATAATTAAAAAATATAATTATATTACGTATACGTATTGGTAAGTATTCTTCATATTTAGTAATATTTATTAATATACGAGAAATATCATAAAAACCCTATTAAAGGATATTTTGTTTATGTAAAAGATCTATTGTAAGGCCATAACTACTTACATCAGCCTCTAACTCCATGGTGGAGCCATCGAGCAGTTCCACTTTGATCTTGGCGAGGTTGGTGCGGCGTTTCGGCGACTCCTTGGCCTTCGCCTTCGCCTTCGCCTCCTTGCCATCCTTGGCCACGCCCTCCGGCATCTTGCCGCTCTACTCTCAACACCTAAGAATGAAAATAAAGAAATTGAGTTGTAAAATACTAATTATAAAATTATAATATATCTGAACATTTTCAAAGGCGCGGCGTTAAGTTCCTCTCGACATACAATGCCAATTAACACCAAATTATTAAAGAATATTAGACAAAATTTTACTAAAATAGAATATTTCATTTATAAAAGCAAAACACCATTAAAATATATTACCAATTACACGATAAATAAATCATATCCACAGCCCGCCTACAAGACCTAACTGCCAACTAACGGGACGCTAAACGCGTTAAACCAGCTTAGCTATGGATAATGACTGTGGGATAGCAAAAATTACTTTTGATTCAATCATCGTTATTGAGGTCGCCGTCTAGTTGTAATGTGGGTTCGATTCCAGGTTCGATATAAGTTATTTTTATTTCGGCGTTTTAGTAAGAAGACAATTGAGTTCTCCTACTGAATGCTCATGGTCAGAGTCACCAATTGGATAGAACGATAAGAACGGAGTGTCTTAGCTCTGTGTTCCTTCTGCCAACCTGACTATAAGCATAACGCTAAACAAAAACATATTATAACATAATGTTAAGTAAAACCGCACATGTATTTTACGGCAAGAAAGTAACGTAGAATACAAAAAAAACAACTAGAACACATACACCGAACAATGGAAGCACATTCGTAATGTATGTAAAATCACAGTGCACCTCGCTGCAGTGCTTCGCGGCGTGGGAATGTTGTAACTTTGACACACTTTAATATGGAGGCTAATTGTAATGATAAATTAATACCGTCGTGGCTCAAATGGGAAATCTATGGTTAAACACACGGTGATTATTGGTTCAATTCTTATTTGTGGTAAATACAAATATTCTCCCATTTCTATCCATTTTAAAAAGTAGCTTTTTACTTGCGGCTTCGTCCTCACATTTAAATGGATGTAACTGAGAGTTATATATGAATACACGAACACATTTCAAGTGTCCGAGTTAACTCTGACCGCATGTAGAGTGGCTTACATCGAGGCTAATAACAAGATGTAATAGTGTAGCTTCCAGTAGTTCCTGAGATTGTCGCCTTCAACCAAACCAAATCTGCAGCTACATAATATTTGTATAGGGATATCGATATTTTGATTTTCCCAGTATGTAGAGACCAAATGCAATGTCGAATTACACTAACTAGCAATAGTATGTGAGCTGAAAATGGAGACAGGAGATATCTTACACATTCATTTCTTGAAATTAAGGTCACCAAAACCAGTTGAACCCGTCGAGAGTTCTGAGAATTTCATTTATACCGTAATTATTTACAGTCCACTGATTTCTCACCCACGGACCCTTAGGGAAATACAGACATGTCCTAACATTTATGTCGAGATACTACGATTTTCCTCTTATAATACAAAAAATTAGAGAAAAATTAAAATACAAAAATGAAAACTCATATACTAATATCTTATAGTAATAATTTTAGGTACTATAGTTTTATAGGTTTCCTTTAACCACATTTAATATAGTTTTGATAAAAAAATAATAATTTAAGCACTTTGATATCGCTCAAGAAACATGGCTTCAAATCCGACTACGATAAATATTTTATTTATAATTATAATATTATTATAATAATAAACATAAGAATAATTCTAAATGCATATTATAAAAGAATACATATATATTTACATATCCTCGTATCAATTACAGTCAATGATGCAAGCAACAACAATGGTTGTACCTTGCACAACCGATTGAGCACGTACTCGTATGTATATACTTAATATTATAAAGCAGAAGAGTTTGTTTGTCTCCAGCGCTTACCTCAAGCAGTACCGGTTCAAATTATAAATAAATATTAAAAATTAACTATTATGGCAATATGTTCAATTTCTGTCCAATTAAGTAGAGTAAGGAAAAAGTCTAGGAGGTAAAAGTCTCTTAACAAAATGAGGAAACTTTTGCAAACTAGCGTAATCAAATGGAAATCACTGAGTTACTTACTAAGTTAAAACGTAAAACTAATGTGATCCTAATATATCTTTATAGCCTTCCCCGATTAATGAATTATTGTAAATATCATATATTTAATTTTCAATTCAAACCAAAGTAGTTCCTGAGATTTGTGCATCCAACCTAACAAACTCTATAATATTAAGTATAGAAGTATAGCAATATGATGTCAAAACAAAACATTACGTGATAATTTTATGACTCTTTTTATTGTTCTTTCAACAAGGACAAGTATTACCACCGAAACGTTACATAATTAAAACTCATTGTAAAAACCTCGTTGTATTAAAAAATATCATATTTATGTAAAAACTAGCCACATATACAATATATAATAACCAATTTATACAAAATCTTTACATAAATTGTAGCCTATGTGTTATTCTAATGTATAAGCTATATCATTGTAAAGTTTCATCTAAATCCGTCCAGTAGTTTTTGTTCAAAAGTAGAACAAACATCCATCCTCACAATTTTTCACATTTACAATATTAGTAGGGTATGATAGTTACGTTCCCTTTTTTATTTAATGAAAGGAAAAGAATGATAGAACTGAATCGTTAATTAACAATCCATTGGTAGGCAATATTCACTCCCGATGAAACGTGAACTAATTTAAACACCGTAAATAAATTATCGAAGATTGAATTAGAAACCAATAAGACGAAAATAACATTATTGCCGTCTCTGCTTTCGTCTATATTAATTTAATTTGTCTTTATTTAGTCGGGTAGTCAGTGGGAACCTAATTATAAACACTCCTTTCTCCATCTTATTTTTAAGACATTACTTGTTGTTACAAAAAAAAGACTCAAAAAAGACCCATACAAACAATCACAAACCTACAGCCAGAGCCACATACTAAAGCAAGAGTCTGGCGGTGAATGAAAGAGTAATTACGACATATATGAAGTGCCATACAATACGAGTACCTCTTGTTATAGATGTATAAAAATCGGAATGCAGCAAAATATAATTAAAAGCTTTCCAGGGTGAAGAGTTCGAGAATCTTTATTTTAATATCTTTGCATTTTTATTATTTTATATGGAGAGAATCTCGTGCAAAGTTATTGTTCTTTATGTTGACTTATATGATACACTCGTACAGTGAGGCCGTCTCGGCGCAGTGGAACTACATATGTCTAAGGTAATACGATAAAGTTGTAGGTTCGATTCCCACTCGGAGGGATTAAATATCTTTATTTCCTTGCTCTGGTAAGACAACATGCCATTCAAAACTCAATGTCTCCAAAATTGGGTGGTTCATTCATTCAGAAAACCAGGTATTATTACATCCTAATAACAATTTCATGTGAGACTAATACAAAACAAGCTTTTCTGTTTACATTATCGATATCGCGAGCTAATAAAGCCTGAAGCCATTCAAAGTTTATAGCTCATTGAACAATGAAGTGAGTCAGTCAGTCGCCCTCAATCAAATGGACCATAAAGGCGAGCAAGTCTCATTCATGAATCATTAATATTACTGAAATCTTTAATTAAAACTTAACTGATAATGTTTCAAATTTTTCACAGAGCACAGTAGTCAGATGAAACCTATTGTTAAGACATTTCAATCTTCCCTTTCACTTTTTGCGATGGCGAAACTCAACGCCGCCCTATGTCTTGTTCAAGATGAAGATAATTGAATTCCTACAGTCTGACGCCGCTGGACCGAGACGACCTCACTAATTATTTTTTCTTCTTTATAATGTATTTCATAATAAAATACAAAGTAGACATTTTTTAAAATAAGTCACTAACTTTCACACAGCCCAGGTTTATTAAAACTGAAAGCGGGGGGGAGCTAATTAAAGTCTAGGGACTGTAGTCTGCAGTCAGGAGTGCAAGTTGTTGCTTTGTTGCAACTTCAATTTGCAGTTGCATTCAGTTTTACTCTATTTTGTTTGAAATTTCGCCTCTCTTCCTCAAATTGTGGAAATCAATTTGGCTCAGTGTCTATTGTCACCAACATAAAGGTGCTTTTATGAAGGATTTAGATTTTTGCAATTCTGAATATTTGTTGTAGTCGGTTGTGGATTCGATGCCAACTTGGTAAACGAATTATTTTCATTTTCTGGCTCTAGTTCACCAGACAAAACGCGGCGTTTAGTACCACCACCTAACGAAAAAACGAAACGAGTGTCAAGACAAAATATGAATTTTAGTAAACATTTAGTGCATTGAAATATGTATATGCTTAATTTACATTCATACCTACCTATAACTCTTTTTTTTAAACTCGGGAACCTAATCTTAAGATACTTCCGTTCCCTACTTTCCGCCGAATTCTTGAGGAATTGTGAGTTCATGCACGAAACAATCAAACGACAACTTTTAAATTTCTATAATATTTTACGTAATAACTGACATGAACAATTAAACACTGAAAATAGACCTAACAAGCAAAACCGAAAATAAATTTCTAAATATAACTATATGACCTAAAAATAACTCAAGACCTAACATAGGTCACAAAATCAACCTTAGTAACACTAATTGTACCTAAGGTCCTTAAATTGAGAGCAAACACCATTTAACGGTTAGATAGCGAGGTATCAACTAAATTGGAAGATTTATGTCATATTGGCCTTGAAGCCTTATCTTAATAGAATCTAATGTTATTGTCGACAGACAAGTGGCTGTCATTATCTTATATTGTATGCACTGAGTTTTTTTTTTTAGTATAACCGATATTTTGTTAAATGTAGATCGGTTTTCCTGCAAGTAAAGGGAACCTCAGATCAGATCAGACAGATCCATTTTCCATTTTCCGCCGAATTCTGGAGGCATTGTGTGTTAAGTGGCGAAACTCAACGAAAAAAACAAATTCAAATTTAAAAAGATTATAAAGGAAAGCTCCAAAATAATCTTATGACAAAGAAACAAAACAGAAATGCAATCGGAAGCTAATGAAATAAAAACTAGTTTATTTACACTACAATTTCTGTCAAATTGTAAACGGGGTCGATCTGAACACCAACGCCGTACAATGTGTAAACAGGACATACCTATCATGCGAAAAGAAAACATCCTAATGTTTCATATAAACACATTCCGCAATAATAGTTGGTTGGAATAATGTAGAAATTTAGCTTTAATTAAAATTATTAATAGTTTTCAATGTTCATCGTTGTAATATACGTATTTATTATTTCATATATATTTAGGCTCTATAACAAGACAAGGCGTCGCTAAATACCTCTAAGTTAACAAAAATGAAAATACTTTTTTTGGGCAAATACCTACTATGTATAGGTACTTACACTTTAGGACCTTATTATAAAAAAGATTTAGAAACATTCTGTTATTGTTAAGAAAATGATAGAAAGATCTGAATTATGCATAGTATTTAACACCCTAGCTCCTAAAATACTAAAACAACCTAACAAACAATCATATTCTTCTAACCTAATCACGATATGTCGGTCTAGACTAGACTGTATATTATAATAGCTTCATTCCACTCAGGTATTGAACTGGCTATCTCGGTACTGGCGGCGCGCCAACTGAGGCATGAGGATGATTTATAGGCTATTATAGTTAACGACTAAGATACCCGTATGTTTAGTGGAATCGCAAATTAATAATTACCGAAAAGAGAGCTTTATTCAAAACGTACTTTATTAAAATCCACAGAAAAGCTGTCAGAGTGAAAGTTGGAAGTGACGCAGTGACATAATATGCGAGTGACGGTAAACGTGACGGTTGTGGGTTCGATTCGCACTCGGAGTAATGAAATATTTAATATATATATATTTTTTCATTTACTTGCTCTATTAACGAGTTCCGCTATTAAACACACAATGCCTCCAAAATTTGGTGGAAAGTGGGAAGCGGAAGTTCCTGTAAAGTGCATATAACGGGGTTAGCAAAGGAAATTAAGTGTTAAAACTCTTCATTACCCACTTTCCGGCAATTATTTCAGATTTAACTTGGGGGGAGAAACTCAATGCCCAGTATGTCGATACCAAAGCGAAAAGATAAAAATAATTAATACCTCCGAGTGGAAATCGAACGCAAAGCCATCGCGTTTAAAAGTAGACGCTAACCAAAAATGACTCTAATTTAAAGCTAATCCTATACAAATAGTTAAACATAACTCATAAAAGTACAGTTACTTTGTAACAACAAAGCTATAAATCGTATACAAAGTGCAACCCTGACCGAGCACAATGCAAGTGACATCATATCTACTAAATATCTACCTACTATAGTCGTATATTGTAGTACACCGTAGTAGTAAACCCACAATTGTATAAGAATAGAGCTGGACAAAATTATATTCGATTGCTCTGTGGCCATGGGTGTTTGTTAGGTCACGATTGTGCCCATTCTATTGAAATGTAAGCGATTGCAGTGCAGATAAAAGAAAATCCTAATTTGTTTCTTGAAACAATAATAATTTTAATTCACATTAGGTGGGTTATGGAAGCATAAAAACCAACCCAAAAAAAGGGGGACCTAGGATTAAGACACTCCGTTCTCTACTCGACGACCAATTTTCGAGACATCACGTTTTGAACGGTGGAATTTATCCCCGAGCTCTGTCTTGTTACCATAGTGAGTAAATGAAAATAAAATTTATTCCCTTGAATGTAATATTACTTACTTGCATCTTGAAAAAGAAACTCAAACATTGACAACTCCCAATATAACTAACATTTGATAGAGTCAGTCAGTCAGTCAGGTCACGATTGTATTATGTCATTTCCATAATTACATATAACGTACTTACTAAGTATATTTTAACTAATTGCCAAATGAGTCATAGTACGAACGTCAGATAAAACGCAGAGGTCACCGTGATGTCACTTCAGAAGTGGTGGTCACGGCTGTATTTTAAATAGATAATATTTATCGTTTCATAGTTATAAATGCTTTATAGTACACTTGTACCAAAGTGGATTGTATAAATTCTTAGCGTCAATTTTTACAATTCTTGGTATCAGCATATTAATTGTAGAGATCAAAGACAAAATATTCTCTTATTCGATTAGACCATTACAAGCAGTTTTGAATCGTCAACTTACATAGGTATGTCAGTAGTGTCAGTCCCACAGGGAGCTACCACCAGGCCGGGACGCAGAAAACATTGCAAAAACAGTTAGATTAATTAATTAATATTTATATTTTATCATCTTACTCTGTATCCCGCATATAGGCAAAGGGAATCTAATGTTAAGAGGTATGCTCCCGTTTTTAGGCAAATTTCGAGAAATGGAGAGCGCATGGAGGAACTCAAAGACGAAATTAAATTAATTAATTTCCCCGAGTGGGGATCGATCCTACAACCGTCGGAATTATAGTCAGCTTTTTCAGATTCCTTTTTCTTAAGCTTTCTTTAGCTTTACCTTTTATTTCTAAAACGTAAAGGTAAAACATATTCTATTAGGAATATACAAAGAAACTAAATCTCTTATATAATTTCCTATATTTACTACTGCATTAAACATAATATATTAAAAAATGCTTTTCATAAAATTTATCAATTTTTATTCCTAATATTAACCGAAATAGCCTTATATATACATATATACCTACAGTAATAGATAAATTAAAATTTATGATATCACCATATTTATCACTCTATTATTGATCGTAGGGGACCTACGAGATAACACAACGTCTTAAACAGTCATCGTCCTACACTCTCTGACTCACGGTTCACGAGGAACCCTCCAGAAACACGATATATCTACTTACTTTACGTTCTACGTCTCAGATTTGTTCGGGATTTAATGAAACATAACCTGCGAGGTTTCGAGGAAAACGTATGTGTTTTAGCTTCATGCTGTATTCCGCATACGATAAGCAGAGGAACCTAGTGTTGAGACACTCCGTTCTTTACTATTTGTCAATTTTCTAGGCATTGCGTGTTGAGTGACGGAACCCAACACCGCGTTTTAATATAACATTATACAAGTTAACAATATAAAAGAAAAACTATAATTTCTAAGAATTTATTAATATGTGTAACGTGTACAAGTGAAAGAAAAAGAAGCAACTGTTAGAATTTCGGCGCCTTTGACTATTGTTTCGGCACTTGGTGTTACTACAACTGAATTATATTATTATTGATATGCCTCATATACTATTTACAGGACCATACTTCACGTACCAACCTCCATAAAGGCTTTTCGGCAAGAAATAATCTACTTAACTGATTTTCCTAAAGAAAAATATCTACTTCATATATAAATGTTAGTGCAAGTTAAATATATGTTCAACTCCACACTGTATCTCGCGTATAGTAAGAGTAGGCAGAGAGAACCTAGTGTTATGTCCTCCATTTCACGCTTTCCGCTAGAGCAGGATGACGAAATAAGACAGTGATAATCGAACCTACAACCATTGCGAAATATTTCTGTTTTTAACATTATACAGGTATATTTTTTTCATTAATCCCATTATAAAACAAACGAAACAATCATACCACTATAAAACAATCCCCATTATTCAATTCTATTCTCGTCAACATCGTATCGGCGGTCTCAAGTGGTCTGCGGCTTCGACAGATGCGCATAAATCTTAGTATCGATATTGATTATTATTTATTTGCATTAAATGCGACAGGCGATTGATAAATTGTCTTATTTTATTCGGATTTACTGAATTCTAATAGTGTTTATTGAATGCATTTAAATTAATGCAATTTAGGTTATAATAATATATATTTATTTTTTATTGGAGACACAGTAGTAGGAAATCATCTAAAAAATGTAAATGCGTAGGTTGTAGGTTGAACGCTATCTCGGAGGAATATATCCTTTCTCCACTCAAGTAAATCAAAATAAGAATTCATATTTAGACAGAAAGTGGAAAACTGAGTGTTTTGACACTAGTTTCTCTCTGCCTATATAACTATACGAGATAAAGCGCGAGCTTCAACATAACTTATATTATTTTAAATTATTATTAAGTAAAAATGTGAAGTAAAATTTCCCGAGATGTGAAAAACTAAGTACTCGACGTAGCCTGATGAGAACGTATACCTTAGTGGCCAGATCGCTTGGACGATTTAACAGAAGGGGGTTCGATTCCCGCTATGTTCATATTTTTAAACATTTAAAAAAAAAAGTATTTTAATGTATTTGTTTTTAAGTATGAAAAGTTTTATGTAAGCATAAATTTCCGTTGCCACGAAGAAAACAAAATTGATAATAAATAACCTTTAAAATATATATTTTATAGATAATATTTTATAGTAAGTGAAATAAAATATTTTCACATTAGGTATTATAGTTTAACGACACCGTAGAACCATTAAGACTGAGCTTATCGTGCGCGAACGGCCACGACGGCGCCGGCGTTCTGTTTGTCGCAGTGGGGAAACAAAAATGTCTAGCTGGGGAGTTTGTGATTAATATTGTGCACTTACTGATTACAAAGTAAATTATATAAGAAAAAATAAGAGTATTCTGGTATTAAACCAGAGGCCAGTCGTGGCGCAGAGGCACACGCGTGCGACTGGAAACGCATCAGGTTGTCGAAGAAATGAATTACTTAATTTTTTTTATTATCTCATCCTGAAAGCGAACGAATTTCAAACGAGCTCCTCAATAAAAAATTATAAATAGAAAATTAGATAAGATAAGAATCGAAAAATTTGAAAATTAATTGCTTAAAAACGTATAAAAACTTGAAAACAAAAAAAAACAATAAAACAAAGTTAATTAGACAACAAAGAACTCATAATTAACTATCCTCATTACACAATTACCTTCAAAGAAATAAAAAAAATGACAGATCTCATACAGCATCCAAATGCACTTATCTCCTGACTCACGGCTCTTACCGAGATGATTTAATTATTTCCTCTACAAGTTGGCTCGATACTCTCGTAGCGGGGTTTGCGAAGCGAAGCTTTTTGATAAAAAAAATATTTAATAAATTCAGTAGGTACAGCTTAAAAGCTTCGCTACGTTTTGCTTTTAAGTTTTGTAAATGTAAAAGTTTTTGAATATATTTTTCAGGTATGAGAGACAAGGCCTTTTTGGTACAAAAAATCCGTCGTTGCTCAGCGGTCCAGTGTCTGACTGTAAATACCTACAGGTGGATATGATTCCCACTCAGGGGAATAATTTGCTTCATTCCCCCGAGTGGGAAAAGAGCCGCTAACAACTCAATACGCAATGTCTTGAATGTGGGTGGGTTATGGAGGGGGAATCCGTGGGTAACGAAGTATTTTATACACTAGGTTCTATTTGCCCCCTTATATACGGGTGTATCCCGTATATAAGGGGGCAAACCTCAAGCTAAGAAAAATTGCCATTTTATGATTTTATATACCTTGAAATTTTAAGTGATGGTCTGAAAACTAAAAAAAATATGATAGAATTTTTATAATATGATCGATACCTACTACTAAAAAAAATCCAAAAACCTAGTCATAAAACAAAATAAAGTTGCAATTTTATCAGTGCATCGCTCCTAGAGCATTATTTCCTTTCCAACATAAGAGCTCTGTCTCATGCTTTAATCATGTGGCAACTTTTTAATTTCTCCTCTAGCATTCTATGTACATGTCTGTCTGTCCGACGAAAATACTTAGTAGAACGACCCAAGTTTTTAAAAGACACTTTTAATGTCTCATAGTATATTCATAGTTCAGTAGTAGCGACATTGGTTTAAAGTTATTCTATTCAACTATAATACGTTTATTACAATAAAAATTTTACAGGTATTCTAAAAAACGTTCGTTTCAGTTCAGTTTTTCATTTGTTACATTTAATATTTAAAATTTATTAAAATTTCACAAACGATGCTTATATGTCCATTAAATATTATTGTAATTAAATTTATTAATAAATATAAAAAGAAGCCATAAAAACACATCGACAAACGCACGTTTTTATAGACATGTTATTTATTTATAGAAATAAAGTAATCGAATAGTGACAAGATTATAGTATTATGATACACACACGACGATGGCGAATGACGATCAATGTCAAATAAACATATAAATTATAAACATAGTCAAGAGTTACACACTTACATTTATTTATTACTGCAGGCATGTAATAAATAACATTAACATTTATTAAAAAGAAATAATTATAGCTTAGAAGCCGGCGTGGCCCATTAGCACAAGGGTTTACGCGTGATTGTTGTGGGTTCGATTCCTACTCCGAATTAGATGTTTATTTGATATTTTCATTCCCTTGCTCTGGTTAGGAGACAAAACGCGTCGGTGAGTTCCGCGACTCAACACGCAATGCCTCGAGGATGCGTCGGACGGAAGCGAATTTTTGTCTGTGCGTTGTCTGTCAAACGCTTAATAACGAAAGAATTTTATATAATTCACTAGCGGCGCGCCTGCGGCTTCGCCTGCGTGAACTACGTTATTATTAATTTCTGTCTCCATGAGTACCTACAAGAATGTCCTGTAAGAGTCCTTCGTTACTACAATTGAGACTCCTAGCATTTGTAGTAACGAAGTTTCATACAAACTTTCAACCCCAAAAACAACCCCCTAGAAGGCGAATATTGCAAATTCCCGTCTTAACGAGCACCTACGTCCTATTAATAGCTCCTATGCAAAATTTCAGATTCCTAGCACTTGTAGTTTCTGAGATTTCGTGATGAGTGAGTGATCTTCTCTTCTCTTTAAGAATAATATATGTGTTGAAAAATATTTTAAATCACACCTTACTTGTCACACATCCAGACACTACCTTCTATGCGTGTTTACCTGCAAAAAATAAGAAAATCTTTAGCATGTGGTAAATTCAACAAATAAGTGAGTGTTATATGTACTGTTTAGAAATAGAAAATATAGGATTTAAAACTTCTCGTATCGGTCCCTTGGATAGAGCAAATAGAGCTTCACGCCGTGTCCCATACATAGCAGTAGGGTAGGCAGAGCTAACCTGGAAACTTAGTGTTAAGACACTTCAGTTTTCCACTTTCCGCCGAATTTTGATGCATTGAGTGTTGAGAGACGTAACTCAACGCCGCGCTTAGGGCAAATATAAGATTTTCCAAAAAAAAAATACAGACACGGAATTTGACTTTTTACGTCAAAAACTAGCTAGCTAGTTCATAATAAAACATCTACACTAAGGTGTAATAAAACACCTTAGTGTAGATGTTGAAGCGGGCGGCGGAGACGTCTGCCTCATTCAATATTCATGACACCGGAGACTCGACAATCCTTAGAAATGTTTTGCTCCAATACCATACACTAGTATATTATCTTTATTTTTTTTTAACTTCAAGTTGTATTCCGCAATTCCATAGTAAACAGAAAAATCTAGTGTTAATACACTCCCTTCTCCACGCACAGCCCAATTTTCGTGACATTGCGTATTGAGTGGCGGCACTCAACCCCGCGCTTTGTCTTATTACCAGAGGGCGGATATAAATAATAACTCATTTCCCCTCAGTGAAAATAGAACTCACAACCATCACGCATACAGTCAGATGATGTGGCGCTATGCCACGGCCTCGACGTCTGATATAAAAAATATCAAAGTTTTTTATCGAACTACTGTGTCACGGTAAAAATAATGTAATAAAATGTAGGATACTAGAAATTTTCTTTTACGCTGTAGTAAACATAACATGCATAAGCGATATACATACAAAACAAATTCCATCCGAGCCATCCGAACGTTCCTGAGATAAGCGCTCTCCACCAAACAAACTCTTCAACTTTTAATAATAAGTAGCATAGATAAAATTCAATCCGCTCCAAGTATTAAGATCTTTACATAGGTATATAAAAAAGTTTATTTAAAGGAAGGAAGGATCTAGCAGTGTATTGCACTGTAACGTCTAGCTCTAGGACATTTACAATTCATAGTACCACTGGGTACCGACTACGGGGCTACACAAACATTTGACTGTAGCCCCGGACTTTATTGCTTTTCAACTATTTTATCAGTATTATTAAATTTTATATTTTACTAGTCATAATGTCTGGAACTTTGTTTACGTGGACTTTGAGACATAAAATAAAAAAATCTCGTTTTGTCCCGTCCCCGAGGTACTTCGAGAAATCGCTGTACTCCCTAACTTACCAAAATGTCAAAATTCACCTTTCGAAATCTAGTTGATACGTCTGTGTGTTGTCTGCTAGTCATTCGATAACCGAAGATTCTTTTATATTAACAAAGAGAAATCAATTTAAAGTTTTAGTAACAAATACATATAATAAGGAAACTGTCCTTCACTTTTTTCCGTAGGTAAAGTAGCTAGGTAGAGAGAGGCTAGTTTTAAGACAGTTCAAATTCTTTAGACCCTTTCACAATATTTCAATGATCTATAGATTCATATTATTGATATAAAAAAAATGTAAAACTACATTTATTTGCGTCTCCTGAAATATTTTAAAAAGAGTAAATACTACTTGTTGCACCAATTAAGCCATACCCATATCAATATACAAACCAACAATGAAACTCGTAAATTCACATCTCCATGTGTAATACGTTCAATATTCATGGCGCCCGCCACTCACACTACGAGATACTATTTCATCCCAGTGATATGTGTCTGCAACGGCGTTTGACACAAGAAGGATATAATAGAGATCGTAAACGTCGACGTTTGTTGGTTATGGGTTCGATTCCCACTAGGGAAATGAATTCCCGTGATATGCTCTGAAAATGAAACTAAGCGCGACGGCGTTGCGTTCCTCTAATCCTTAGTGTGGAATGGAATCTCTCAATCTTAACACCAGGTTTCATCTGCCTTCTCCGCCGAGATGCAGCGTGAAGTTATTTTTTTAATTATCCACATTAAAAAACACAAATTAAAACTTCGCCATGAAAACGCAATTCACTAATGCCCAAGTTACACTTTATTCTAGGTAGACCGTAGACCCTCCCTCCACAATTAGCACGCCGGCACGCAAACCAATGGCTATGAATTTCAACACGTCACTTAAATTTTGTGGAAATGGAAAAAAAATCTTTCCGTGTATGAGTTATTAGTGGAAATAGCGCTGGCTTGCCTTTTATGATGGCGATGGAAAAACTATACTTATTTTTAATAGCAAAACTTATACTGTAGCAACTAACTATAAAAATATCTAAAAGAGTAACTGTAACATAACGTTTTTTTTAATATATTTATACATTTGCTGTATATAACGGGAAATAAATTTGAACCAATTTGAACGGGAAAAAATTAAATCACTTTGTTTTCTATTTTCTTACTACTTTAGACAACTAACATTATGTGTGAAGTTTGTTTGATTGAACACGCTAATCTAAGGAACTACTGATTCAAATTGTCAAAATATTATTGTATATTAGTTAGTCCATATATATTATATCGAGGAATATTTTATTACAGTCTTAAGTAGTCTCAGTTTCTATTAGACCACGTGGATAAGCCGATTACAAGCTAATTAGACTACAAAATTTTAATAAATCTTAAAGGAGATCTACAAAATGTCAATGCATTTTACTAGACAGACAAAAGAAAATAAAAATTAACGTTCGAATTAAAATAACCAAAAAATATCCAAATCAACAAAGAAAACAAACAAGTTAATTTAAAAAGCACTGAGCAAATATAGCGAAACATTAAATAAAATAGGCAGAGTACGAGTAGTCCCAGTGGTTTGGTCTGGCGCACCTACTGACATAATTAGACGGCGCACCCCGTTTAACCTAAATAACTATTCGGTGATAGAAACTCGTGGAAAACTCTTTTATTACACCTACTATTATTGTATTTGACGTGATTAGTTTCGTTTTCGCTTTGGTAGCGCAGCGTTGAGAGTCGCTACTCAAATAGACAATTTCTTGAAAATGGGTCAGAAAATGGGTAACGGAGAGTACTAATTGTTTTCTTCTGCCCAGGCTATGAGGGAAAAAGCGTGAAGCTGAAAAAATATGTCTTAAACAATATTGAATAGTACATTAGATGTTTAAATTTTAGTTCAGTTCTTCATTTGTGGCGTTTCGGGCGTGTCCACGAAGGAAATTGACTGAGGAATAAGGAATTTGACTGAGGAATAAGGAATTTGACTGAGAGGTGAGGAATGAGATAACTTTACACAATTATAAAATACATGTATAAAAGAGATCCTATAAATTTAAACTTTACATAATATTCAAATATACTACTTCACATTCTATATAAATGCACCATGTTATCAGTTAGAAAGTGACTAACCATGTGTTGTTTGCGGTTTCGATTTTCACTACAGGAAACGTTTAACATGTTCTGCATATGAAAATGTTTACATCAATTGGAAATAGAGAACGAAGAACATTCTTCATTCTCTATTTTCGATTGATATATAAATCGATTTTCTCAACTTATTGCACATGGTACGGCAATGCATAAAGATAATTTACATTTTTTTTATTAAATATGAAATGTTCCTATAATAATATAAAAATCATATAATAGATTTGTAGGATTTTGGTATTATTATAAGACGTTTGCAAGAACTTTTGAAACGAGTCGAACGAAGATACCACGATTGGTTCACAGAAGAGCTGGCAACAAACTCAACAGTCACTCTTTTCAACATAGAAATTTCAATTTTATTGTTATTTAATACATTGAAAGTAAGTGTTGTCTCTACATTGTAACTTTGAAACATGTATACTTCATGATAATATTCATTTATGTATGTATGTAAAAATGCTATAACTTCCGTTTCAATACATGTATGGTATGTGGTCTGTGGTGATTTGCGTGCGAAAGTTCCGCTCAAATAGGCACGCTATATGGCAGTAACGTTATGAAATATGTGAAATAAATATAATAGAGTTAAAAAATTATATAATTAGACACGTAATGTTCTAAAAAGTACTGTAATTTTCCTATAGAATATTTAAATAATACACGCCTATTCATATTTATGCACCTAAACCTATTTAAACATATTTATACGCCTACTGTAAGGCAGTTGCAATAATAAAAGGAAACCATAATTAAAACAAAGGTGTACGGCAATAACTTCCAAAACTACGGAGAGTGGAGAGCAAAGTAACTTACAAACATTTTTATTAAAAGAACATTAGTTAACTATACTTAACTTATGTTCTTTTAATAAAATTAATTTTATTAAAAGAACTAATATTTCTATAGATAAATATGGTTTTATCTATTTAATAGAGGATTTAAGCAATAACTGTTACAATGATTATATATCTAACATCACGAAGCTTATAACTAAGAACGTGCCATCAACCAACATTCAAGTTACGCAAGAGGAGAAAGTGATCGAATCTTTCATAGAAACACTTTTTTATTTGTTACTCAGCTTTAGACTTCCGCAGCCAAATTATACAACAAGAATATTTGAAGTCATTTTCATTCTTAAAAGTTTAGAAGGTATTTAATAGATAAAATAAAATAAAAAATGCAAAAAAGCAGCTTCTGGAGAAGAAAGCAGGAACTTAACGCCGCAGTTTGTGTTAAAAGGGGGATTTACATATAAACACTTGTTCCGATAAACAAATTATATTAAAAACTTATATACTAAATAAAATACCATACAAACAAAACACTCATCAATCCCATGGAACACGGGACCAAACACCATCGCACGTACACCTGGCAGAGGTGAGGTCAACGACCCGGAAGTCACAACTATCGCAGGTAATGAATCAATTCAAATAATCTTTGACAGTTTTCTATTTTTCTAAAGTGAAATTAACTAATTAGGTACTAAAAGTATATTCTTTTGAAATAAATTGAAATACAGTTGATTAAATTGATTGAGACCTTCGTCGTAGCCCAGTGGGACAGCGTGTGACTGTAAGCACGACGGGTTACAGTTCGATTTCTACTTTAGCTCTGGTAAAAAAACGCGGCGTTGAACTCCGACAACGCGCGCTTAACGCGCTATTTCCTGAAAATGGGACAGTGCGTCCGTAGCGTCAAATCTTAATATTAGATTCCCTCTGTCTACTTTGCAATTTCCGGAATACAGCGTGAAGTTTATTTAATTATTTACTACTTATATTACAATTTAAGATTGACTTGACATGAAAGGAATGTTAATAAATAGTTTAAAAAATTAAGTAAATGTAAACATACTTTGTTTCGATTTTAAAAATTCTTCAGAATTTTGTTTCTCATTTTAGTTTTTGATTCCCTCGTCTACTATTTTAATAATTTTAAAAATCCCTAGTAATTAACCCGCAGTTTAAACTTGAGTGCACACGGCGATTGTTTAAGACCTACTAAAAGAAATGTTCATGTTTATAATAATTATAGATGTCCCTACTACTTCTAATAATAGTTGCTTTTCTAGCTAGTACCTACTTATAGGTTGTTTTTTTTTAACGTGCAGTACAGTGTTTGAAAGTTTCTATAGCAAATGACTCTACCCCACTAAATATTAGAGCAAAAAAAAATTTAATTTCTCACCCATAGCAGGATATGCAGAGGGAACCTAGTGTTAAGATCCATGAAAAAAATACCTTATGGTTTTCCTGACACTTGTAATTTGTAGGCCGACTCTATACACCCCAAATCGACAACATTTAAATACACCACGTAGAAAAACATATTTTAGAAAACTAAAAAAAATTAAACGAGTTCCTGAGTGTGAAATGACACTTTAAAAAAACCTCGAAATAAATCCACTTCTGGCAAAGCTCTTAGTAACTGGACCCTACCCTAAATTACACCTCTCGTAGGTACGCAGCTACAGCTAACAGTAGGTACCTACCACCACCCATTCAACCCAATGAGCGTGCAATTTATATAGTAGAGTTCACGTTTAGGGTCACAGTGCTCGTTAATTGTGCTCTTTTAGAGGTCCACTAGGAAGTGTTATGTATATTTATGTTTAGAAAAGTATTTACAATTTCACGCTAAAGTAATTATTTTAATTTACATGTGTAACAATTAACAATTTAATTTTGGGATTTAAAAAATGTCATACTATATTAATTAACATAATAATTAATGTTAAATAGTTCGACCTATGAACTACTATGAACTACAATAAATTCTTAGATTTTCATACATATAATTGCTTTTCAGAATTACATAGATATTCCACATGTTTTAAAAATCCATTTGCATCTAGAAAATACTACCTGCAATATAATTATGTAAAAAAAACTTATTTCAACAACCAACCTCTGATGACCTATAAGAGTCGTTAAACTAGTGCATTAACTATAATTTAATGACAATTAAACACTAATCAATATCTCTGATACCGACTCGAGCAAACTATCTAAGAAAATAAACCAACATTATTATCTAAACCCTAACTAATCGTAAACTATTTACAGAGAGTTCGCTGGCTTTGTTTGATCTCGTATAAGAGAATCAATCTCTCTCATTAGCACACAATGGGCATCTGCGTTATAACCGATCGCACCACTATTGTTTGGACATTTGTCATCGATCAATGAACTCGCATAGTGTTTGTGAATGAAATGTTAATGTACATTTATTTAAGAAGATTTGTATTGGGGCCGTAGTGGTACAGTGGAAAAAGTTGTGGGTTCAGCATCTATCATATTAGAATTATGTATAAAGTGCGGCGTTAAGTTCCGCCACTTAAACAATATCCGGCTACCCTTTTATATGCTGAACGAGCGAGAAGCTAAAAAAAAATGGAAAACGTTTTAAGACACTGTTAACACTAGGTTCGCCCTGCTGTTCCCCAGCTTTAAAAAAAATACATTCAAAGATATTTAAATGTGAGAAAAGAGAAATTAAATTCATAAATTAAAAACTATCATGAAAACGACCAATGAAAGCCTCCAATATAATTATATACTTTATTCTTTTCAGTATCAATCAATCTACACAAATTGTCTCTCAACTACAGTTTATATGTCACTTTACGAGAACGTGAGTTACATATTTATAAGTGAAATCTATTTGTGTAGAGTAGACACTGATGTAAACGACAAATAACTAAAAAACAGTCTTTCTCAAAGAATCTCATATTATTTACTTTCTTTCTCTCTTCAGTATTAAAAAAGAAGTAAATACCTACTACCTACCACTATTACTACAAGTACCTACTAATTTACACAATAATAATATAAATAGAAGAATGCTGCATGATATTCATCATCATAATGCTTAAATATTCGAAAAAATCACTTCTAAGTTATTAAGTCTTTTACTACATCATCGTATAAAATACAACTACTAAACTGGAGGCCATACTGGTTTAACTGTAAACACGACGGTTGTGGATTCGATTTTCTCTCGGGTAACTAAATTATTTTCATTCCTCGTTGTAGTGCATAAAGCGCGATTTAGTTTTGTGTATTCAATGTATATGTATTATCTCGAAAATTTGGCGGTAAGTGGGGAACGAAGTGTATTAACACTAAATCCGTCTGCCTGCGTTAAGCTAAAAAATACGCTAGTTAAAAAAATAAAGCTATCTAAAACAAGTAAATGAACTGAAGTAGAAACGTAAGCTGTGCTCCCATAACAAAAGCTCCACAAATAACAATGAGACGGCCTTGACATCAACACAGTCAGTGTTGCCAATTAGACGACGGACCTGTAATTTTAGTACCTACTTACTTGAATGATATGAACACTATTTTTAATTTTCAAAATAGAAAGAAGAGAAAAAATTTATTCTAACTTAAGTCTCTGAAATTTAATTACATAGGTGCAATATATACATAGTTGAAAATGGAAATGGAAAATGGTTTTAATAAATTGTTTGCTAACAGTAGGCTAAGCTATATCATTAATCCCGACGAACATATAATAAATGTGGTCCAGGCGTAGCAGCGGAAATAAAATTAAAATTTACTGTTATATTATACATATAGACCAGAGAAAGAACGCACATCTTCAGAAGAAAAAGGTCAAGTGGCAACTCGAGCCAAATCATCCACATAAATTACGGCAGAACTCATTGTTATATAAAGATCATTAATATATAGCACCTAAATATACGATTAGTTCATTTATTTCTTTGGTAAGCTTTTCATAATTCAAAATTTCTTTGACTTTTTTAAGCTTCTCTGCTAGCGGGGTTGAGAGAGAGAGAACGGAAGGCCCAACGCTACGGTCTCCGCATCAGGGAGGTCTCTCGCCACATCCACTGTCATTAGCCTACACATACATATCCTCCGGGAGGTCCTTATGCTTTTTACATGGCTNATTCATCATCATAATGCGAAATTAAATATTCGAAAAAATCACTTCTAAGTTATTAAGTCTTTTACTACATCATCGTATAAAATACAACTACTAAACTGGAGGCCATACTGGTTTAACTGTAAACACGACGGTTGTGGATTCGATTTTCTCTCGGGTAACTAAATTATTTTCATTCCTCGTTGTAGTGCATAAAGCGCGATTTAGTTTTGTGTATTCAATGTATATGTATTATCTCGAAAATTTGGCGGTAAGTGGGGAACGAAGTGTATTAACACTAAATCCGTCTGCCTGCGTTAAGCTAAAAAATACGCTAGTTAAAAAAATAAAGCTATCTAAAACAAGTAAATGAACTGAAGTAGAAACGTAAGCTGTGCTCCCATAACAAAAGCTCCACAAATAACAATGAGACGGCCTTGACATCAACACAGTCAGTGTTGCCAATTAGACGACGGAACTGTAATTTTAGTACCTACTTACTTGAATGATATGAACACTATTTTTAATTTTTAAAATAGAAAGAAGAGCAAAAATTTATTCTAATTTAAGTCTCTGAAATTTAATTACATAGGTGCAATATATACATAGTTGAAAATGGAAATGGAAAATGGTTTTAATAAATTGTTTGCTAACAGTAGGCTAAGCTATATCATTTATCCCGACGAACATATAAAAAATTTGGTCCAGGCAGCAGCGGAAATAAAATTAAAATTTACTGTTATATTATACATATAGACCAGAGAAAGAACGCTCAGATCTTCAGAAGAAAAAGGTCAAGTGGCAACTCGAGCCAAATCATCCACATAAATTACAGCAGAGCTCATTGTTATATAAAGATCATTAATATATAGCACCTAAATGTACGATTAGTTCATTTATTTCTTTGATAAGCTTTTCGTAATTCAAAATTTCTTTGAGTTTTTTAAGCTTCACGCTTCTCCCCTAGCGGGGTTGAGAGAGAGAACGGAAGATCCAATCCTACGATCTCCGTATCAGGGAGGTCTCTCGCCACGTCCACTGTCATTAACCCGCAGATACATTTCCTCCGGGAGGTCCTTATGATTTTTACATGACTTTCCTCCAATATCATCGGTATTGTGTTCTCGAAGGTCAACGAAGGAGAATCCTTTACTTACATAATTTGTAAAATAATAGAACATAAAAATTCTAATTAAGCCTGTAAGTTGGAATACAACCATCCTTCAGCCTACAATCACCACTTTGCGCCATGCTGGTATCGTTTTGTGTTTATAACTTAACTTAACTTCACGCTTTATCCCTAGCGGGGTAGTCAGAGAGAGAGAGAGAGAGAGAGTGTTCATGCTATATACATTAATATAAATTGGCATTAAAAACGTAAATATAAATGACACAGCACATCTAGTTGCAAGTATTGGAAGTACGCCAGCTATGCTAGCCAGTATGAAACAATTACATTGGGTTCAACGGCACTTTATCATGTCGCCTACCTGTTGGCTGCAGCCTTGAGTTCTAAACACGTATTGTTTTAGAATTAAACGTTTAAGCACTATAATATATTGTTTTCTTTCTTATTTTCAGAACAAACCCTTATAATGGAATAGGATATTTAATTCCTATAAAATCATAAGAAAATCTCTTTTCTGTATAAAAAAGCAACTTAATGTTATGTCCGCATACGGAAAGGAAACCTAATGTCAATACATACCGTTTCCCAATTTTTTATTATCTATATGTTTGTACTTAATCTCTCTATTTAGTAAATAAAGTGCCTAAATCTAAATAATTATTTAAATCTTAACCACAATACTTAAAAATATACATATTAATGTTATCCAGATAATATTGAAATGACAGAGAGCCATTTCAATATTAAAATTCTACTAACAATCAAAGGCATGTTAGAAAAATTTACAGCCAAGTTATTTTCATTATTTTCATACTAAAGCAACGTACGCAGACGCGCTGACGCGACGCGACGGCTGGAATGATTTCCTATATGTAGATATCTTTTGTTTCAGTTTGTGTAGGCTGGCGTCGTTTTCACGAATATTAAAATACCTATGATATACGCATTGATGTTATTACTAGCTTTTACATGCGGCTTCGCTTGTGGTCAAATGTAAATAGCTAAGTATGCCACATAATACATTCTAAGTGCTGATTAGGCAACCCATTGTCAGAATCGGCAACCATCATCTCTTCGAGAAGTCAAATATAACAGAATATCCTTAAAATCATTATTAGTTGTGTTGACAAAAATAAGCTTATACATAAATGGTGCATTATTTACAACTACTTAACTGCAGCAACTAATATTATAATAGCAACTAATATAAATACAAAACTAATAAAAAATATCATTAATATATTCCCAAAATCTCCAAAAAAACTATCCTAAACGTAAACCAAGCCATATTACATCAATTCTCGTAGGTATTATATATAACTATACAATTCCAATTAGCCCACAATCTCCCGCCCGCTATCACGTTAGCATCGGGCTAATGGTTCTAGGCTGGCAGTCTGAAACAATAATTCAGTTATCTATCCATTACTTCAGCAAGCGCTTACTGGAACTAGCGTATCACTGTACAGATTTTGTTATAACATATGTAAATATACAGTGATTTAAAAACGTAAAATCCATTTTTTTTCTATTTCCATAAAAAAAACTGGATCATCTTTTCTTAATGCTCCCCTACACTCTAAAAGATCCTGCATGTCAAATTTCGTGTCGTTTTAATTGTGCATTGTAGCCCTAATATTTAGCTCTATTTATTTATAGCTTTTTCTATAATTTTATTATTATTTTGTCGACGCTATTATAGCGCAAAAAAATTGCAACAAAATGAAGGATTTTAATGTTCTCCGAAATAGTTAAGGTAATATACGCATGTGTCAAACAACATCTTTGTATCAAATCTATGTAATATCCAAAACTTCAAGTGATTTATCACTTTGTTCTCTGTATCCACCTTAAAATTCCGTACAAATGAAGAATTAATCAATCAATATACAACAGCATAGCGAAATTTTCGAAAGATTTTTCTCATTAGAGTAAAACATCAATTTCCAGACCAACCAACCAGGGAAATGTAAGCTACATTTCCCTGGTTGGTTCCTATAAACCAGTTCACCCATTAATAGGTCACGTTCCAGCTGTACCGATATCGATCGGGCCGGGATCGGTCCGGTCAGTTTCAGGTCAGGCACTAATTGTAGTGCACTTCCTAAAATAGCGTAATGCTATAAGTTTCAAAAGTCCAAGTAAACTAAAATTGGAAAAGTTCATCTACCAGATTTTTACCCCACTTACCGCTTTTTTAACTCCATTTGAAGTTTTAAAAATTATTTTTTTACAAATATTTAGGACAATGGATAAAATATATTCTAGTAGTACAGCATTCCTCCAATTTCTGCTTTATGAAAATATACTTGATTGATTAGCTTGATGCTGGATCCCGAACCTATTGCAGCGTAGGTAGGATGAACCTAGTGTGACACTCCGCCCTCATGCAACGCCCAATTTTCGAGATTTACAAAATACTTCCAAGCCCAATTTATATATCAAAAATAAAATATTTAAATGTAAAAAAAATACAGAAAAACAAATTCAAATTCTACAACTATTATAAACTATTTCCATATCAACAGTCCAAACATGTCAACACAACCCACCCCCACAATAAAGAGCAAGAAGGGCCAATAAATAAAATGGTATCTTCAATAATAAAAGGCGTTTCTTCTAAATCAAACCCATACTGTTTGCTGAATGGGGCGGGTACGGGGCACGCACCGACGTTTATTGATCAAACTTCGACGTAGAAAGTTGTTTGAATGAAGCACGTGATTCAAAACTTTGATAGTTTTGTATGAAACTTGGACAGGACAGATTAAAGTGACAAAACGTTTATTGATTTCCTTTAACGCAGTGCCAAAATATAAAACATTTATATATTGTAAACACTACGATTGTAGGTTCGATTCCCACCTGGTACTGGTAACAAGAGAGTACAGCGTTGAGTTTCACCACTCGACTATTATATATAATATAGGAATGACCGGTAACTTTTGATTCTGTTAATATATTTATTACGTATATACACTTGGACGATAAAATACGATTGCCCTTTTGTAACGGTATTAGTTACGCATAATAAAACTATCGATCTTATACAAATTCTAACTAAATATCACTTTTCCTTGTATATATACATACATATGTACATCGATGAATTAAAACTTTGTATTAAATATACTTTTTTTTTTATCTTTATATCTCTTCGGACTATCCCGCAAATACATATTAGTGTAGGCAAAGGTAACCCAGTGTTAAGACACTCCGTTTCTCACACCGCCCAATTTTTGTCATATTTTGCCATGCTGTCTTCTTTCCACAACGAGGAAATGATAATGATTCATTACCCTGAATGAGAATCGAACCCACAACTACCGCGAATACAGCCACGCTATGCTTACTATAATTAAATAAAAAACACATAGGTATAATACATAGGACATCCATTACTTTAAACGCAATAATAATAAACCTCTGCTGCAAGCAACGTTTAAAAAAAAAAAAAAAAGTATAAAAAAAAAGTAATTAGAGCTTATGACAAGTCGCACGCATTTTTGTTGAAAACGGAATTCATATAAAAAATGCCGAGTGTATACGTCGACGTGCTGTAGGCGCACAATGGCGGGTCGTCACCCTTTTCAAATAATGTCGTTTATATTGTAAAAAACAAACCTTTGATTAAGCGTGTAATAATGTATGTCTCTACAGAATATAAACAAATGTAAATCGCATTAAAACTTTATTTCGTCATGGCTCAGTGTTAAATAAATAAAATAATTTATTCCTCCGAGCGGGAATCAAACCTACAACCATAGTGTAGCGTAAAGCGGAGTATGGAATGTCTTGACACAAATCCCTTATTGACATCCCTTAACAACCCTTACAGCGAGAAAGTAAATAAAAATAAGTGAAAAGTGCGCAGTTAAAACACATTCCTATGTACATAAGAGTTATAAATAACCGTTTTGACAG
Source organism: Heliconius cydno galanthus (assembly GCA_036379175.1). Classification (NCBI taxonomy): domain Eukaryota; kingdom Metazoa; phylum Arthropoda; class Insecta; order Lepidoptera; family Nymphalidae; genus Heliconius; species Heliconius cydno. The sequence goes on along the minus strand of JAKRZM010000768.1, from coordinate 401,916 downwards.
ATATATAAAAAAAATATATATTTAATAAAAATTTGATATTTTATAGGTAGGCTATCCAGGCTCTCTTAAACTCTTAATGAGCGAATCTATGAATATGTGATGCGTGCGGGCGGCGTCGGTCAAGCACCTTTAAATTTCTGATTTTCAAATTTATAATTACAAAATTTCATAAAAAATATTTGAAACCATCACACTAAAACATAAGTAATAAAAATATAATTCAAACATTCAAGTATATATCTTTTACAAGGCAGATATAAGAATTTTTGTAATACCATACCATACCATAACTATTATATTTTCATGAAAACATTTTCTTCTGATTTTTATTATCAGACATATTAATTTTGGACAAAATCCAAAAACAAAAATTATAATGAAGGAACCTCTCTCGCTAGCCATGATAAAATGCAATTAAAAGTCCTATGTCGCACGCCGTCCTGTGTCAGCGGAATTCATATAAAAAATGCTGACTGGCTTCGGTTCATTCGTGTGGAGTGCCATGGAGGAAAGGTTTAATCATCTATGTATTATGCCTTAGGCTGTCGTCGTCGTAAACGAGGCGGTTCCGGGTACCACCATCTAATAACACGCCAAAGCGATGAACATATCTCAAAAACTTAACGAAAAATGAAGAATAGGTAGTGTGTTTCAAATGTACATTTCCTCTGCGTACCCTGGTTTACTTTGCCTTGCAAGATACTTGATAGAAAAATAAAACGTCGCTGTTAAACCACCTTTAAAGTCTCTACAAGGGAAGTAATTTCGTAATCCAATAGTAAGTACGGAGTGCCCAAAAATTAATTCCACGCCTATTATTATTATTTCGCTTCGCTTAATACGAGACTTGTACAAAAATAAACATATAATAATATATTTTAATACTCTAGATCATAAAAGTACATATTATGTGCTATTGTTAGAATTTACTCTAGTTTTTTTTTTTCCTTTTGTTTTCATCTTCACGCGTACGCAACTGGTAGACGGTCGGTTACGAAACAACGCCACAATTTATCTGATGAAACTAACCAGACTGAAAACATTATGTTGAATATCTTCTTTACTTAAATAAATATTGTGCTTCTTTTAATCAAGTTATTTCTTTATTATTTTATAATAATAACAACTACTGACTGTATAAGTCAATCATATTATTTTTTTGTAAGCTACAGACTGGCCCCGCATATAGCAGAGTAGGCAGAGAGAACCTAATATTAAGACTTTTCGTTTTCCACGCACTGCCCAATACTCGAGATCAGCTTCACGCTGTATCCCGCACACAGCAGGGTAGGCAGAGGGAACCTAGTGTTAAGCCAATCCGTTCCCCACTTTCTGTCGAATTCTGGAGGCATTGCGTGTTGAGTGGCAGAACTCAACGCCGCACTTCGCCTCGACACCAGAAATAGAAATATAAACGTAAATAAATATTTCACTTCCTCTAGTGGGAATAGAATCCACAACCGTCGCATTACAGTCACACCCTTGTGCCGCTGCGTCACGACGGCTTCAATACTCGAGATTTTTTATATAAATGCATTTTTACTACCAATATGAATCACATTTAGTGATAAGGTAACCTTTGACTTATGAGCGTATCAAGAAATAATCGTCTAAAGTTAATCATCGCTAAAAATATTATATAGGTCATAATATCTTCTTCCCAGTCAAGTATTAACAATGAAATGAGTAATCGTGTAGGGCACACTAGCGCAGATTAGTAAGGTTAACAAAGGTTACATGACTTAACAAAACACGCTACTATGCTTATTTTCTTCATATAATTTCTAAGTAGCTGTATATAGACTCTACTAACTTCGACATCTAATAATAATATAATTTTAAAAATAATAACTTATATTGAAAAGTAAAGTTCCAGTCAATTCAATAAGCAGTTATTTATATCAATTTTATCAAACAAGATTCTTTACAATGGTATAAGTTTTTTATTCATAAACCGATGGAAATAAAACAAACACTAAGTAATAAGGGAAATTAATACACTAATGAAAACTGCAATTAAATCGGTTAAGCTGTGAGACAAGCGTGAACAAACGCACAGACATACATACTAGGTTATATTTTAATTTCAAATCATTTTAAAAATCGTACAAAAGCACAAAATAATCATTAAATTAAAAAAAAATCATAAATTAAAAAAAATAACAATAACAACCTAATGACAACTCTCGTATAAGCATCACATCTAGTGCTCCGCCATTAATGACTGACTGATAACAAAGGAACAACGTGTAGCGCCAAACAATGCTATTGAAAATGCCATTGTACCTGACATGGTGCTCAAATTAAAAATAACATTTGCACTGGAGCTTTTAACTTAGGCATGGATAAATCAGTAAGCCAGTACAAAAGTGGCCTAACCAGATTTTCTACATTAGTAAAAAAGTATTATTTGTATTTAGAAAAGTAAGTGGATATAATCATTCGCATAGCTGAAATAAGAATAATTATAGTGATTTCAAGAATATGTACATTTTCTTTTAGCTTTAAACTATACTACGCATATAACAAGGTAAACAGAGGGAACCTAGCGGCCAGACACTTCGTTCCCCACGTTCTACCGAGTTTTTGAGACATTGCAAGACTTTGTCTTGTTATTAGAATGAACCCTGATGAATGAACAATCGTCGCGTTTACAATCAGGCGCTATTACCTACAGCCTAAANAAAAATCGTACAAAAGCACAAAATAATCATTAAATTAAAAAAAACATCATAAATAAAAAAAAAATAACAATAACAACCTAATGACAACTCTCGTATAAGCATCACATCTAGTGCTCCGCCATTAATGACTGACTGACTGACTGATAACAAAGGAACAACGTGTAGCGACAAACAATGCTATTGAAAATGCCATTGTACCTGACATGGTGCTCAAATTAAAAATAACATTTGCACTGGAGCTTTTAACTTAGGCATGGATAAATCAGTAAGGCAGTCAGTACAAAAGTGGCCTAACCGTATTTTCAAAGGTGGTAGAAAAGTATTATTTGTATTTATAAAAGTTAGTGAACCACCTTTCGTAAATATGTACATTTTCTTTTAGCTTTAAACTATACTACGCATATAACAAGGTAAACAGAGGGAACCTAGCATTAAGGCACTTCGTTTCCCACGTTCTACCGAGTTTTTGAGACATTACAAGACTTTTCTTGTTACTAGAAAGGTAATCGGACCCACAATCGTCGTGTTTACACGTACCTACGGTCGTACCTACGGCCTAAAGTAGACCGCTTCCTAATATCCACGTAACTTACCGTAAAAATAATCTTTTCAAAGTTAGACCTTTTTTTATTCACAGTCTCAAATTATATGCTACGAGTACCAGTATCTGCACGCCTACGCAAACGTCATCATGCGCATAATATTTTATCGCGAGCCAAGAAATTATAGTATTTATCACTTTAAAAATAGAGCTCACTTTGGAAAACAGTTTAAAACCACTTAATTTCCCAGCGCTGAGTGCATAGCGGTGGAGATAGGCTCGCATCCGAAGGAAATGGGAAAGTTCGTAAAATTCATTTTCTTGTTATATGGAACTCGGGTGGAGGAAATTGTTGTAGAAAAAGTATTTTAATAACATTCGTACTTTAAATAGAAATCGCAATAATCTCTACATGCCATACAAACATTATACAGTTATTAATATTACAGTCCGTGACCACGAACTACTGCAAAGTGCTCGAAACGTCAGGTTTCCAAAAATGTTATAATATTCCGATTAAAGAGTTTCATTTAAAATACATACATACATTTTATTTCTTGGATTTCAAGTTCCAAGCAATAATTATGCTTAAGCACTTACAGAACATTTGAAAGGCATAGATACTTCCTCGATTGACCTTCAAGAACACAGTATCGATGATACAGGAGGAAGATCACGTATGAAGCATGAGACCACAAACGAGGCGAAAGAGATATGCAGAGACCGTAACGTTTGCCTCTGCAGTCTCCCTGGCTAACCCGCTAGGTATGAATCGTAAGGTTGGTTTAACAAAATATATAGAGAGGAAAGAAACATAAATATGTTAAAATCCTATTTTTTGGAAAAGAAAAGCTGAACTAGAAGTCATATTTTAAGGCAAAAATATTTCATCTTGAGGAAATTTCGCTCTTTTCTGGACAAAAGGATCTACGTATAATAGTTACCAAAAACATTCCTATCCACTATCACCTTTCCCCTTATACTCTCAAGTAAGGCGCTTGATATTTTGAAGATACCCCCTAAAACTCTCTTTTCACTTTAAGAGTAAACAATTTTAAACACAAAAATGTATGCTAAAGAAGCCATCAAGTGAACCAAAAGAGTAATTATGTATTTTACATTCTTTTGCGTCTCTCAAACGATTTTCTTCTTGAAGTACATAATTTTGCTCAAAAATCCAGTGAAGTATGCGTGATGCCTTCATAAATCCGCGGTAATGCAACTGAAGCCGGTTTGTCTTTTGTGCGTCGGTCTGTTTACGCTTACCATTTACAGTTGGAACCCCTCGTAAATAACGAAATGCCTTGATTTCGGAAGGATTTGAATGGAAAGTCCTAAAAGTAATATAAATAAGGTTTCTTTTACAAAATTTCAATCATTTGGAAGCTGTGGGCGCCAAACTTGTCTAGCACTGTACTTTTCCCAAATAGGGTTGCGAGATGAGATCTGTAAGTTAGCGAAACAATAGCGTATTCCGTAGGTATTGCGAATGTAGGAGCAATTTCGCAGGATTTATTTTATGCAAACAAATCCTTGGCTTTGTGTGACTTTTGTTTTCGTCCATTTGAAAATGTTTTAGAGACCTTGATATTTGGTATCTGAGTGTCCTTGTAGTACACTGTGCAAGTGCAACGTACATACTTTCGAATATATGAATAAATATCACTAAATATTTTCTTAATAACATATGCTTAACTACACGTTGCACACGGCGTTCAGGACACGGGGGTCATTTTTGCCAGGATAAGCAGAAGGCACCTTTGCGTTAAGACTCGCCGTGGTGAGCGAGGAATTTTCAATAACAAACACCAAATAAAACATTAACGAAATTACTTACAACTTAATAAAGCAGCAATCCAAAAACTCGCAAACAAAATCCAAATTACCTGAAAGAGAAAAAAATACTCATTTGAAATAACAAAATCCAAATAGTAGGATAGATAACGGTTCAAGTTCAACGAACTCATCATAGGAAATAGAATCGATAAGACCCCATGATAAATAGACTGTAAACAAAAGTGTGACATAATTTATGTCATTATTATCTTTTTAACCATTTTAAAAAAAAGGAAGTTATCAGTGTGACATGTTTGTATGTGATATTGTTGGAAATGATCTATGTAAGCTTCCAATTAAATTTTAATTACTTTTACTTGGTAGATTACGTTCATCTTCAAAAGTGTATATTTATAATGATAAACGATTTGGATGCTGTGCTCTTAGATGTCATCTGATTGATGAACTTTCGTTGATAGTTTTATAACATTTATGATATAAGTTTTGTATTAAGATAATAAATTTCCGACTGATGAAACAAATATTAAATAAATAATAGCCAAAACTGTGCTATCTTTTACATTAATATTCTTAGTTATTAGTACCTAAAATTATTACAAGAGGGCGTCGTATCGCAGAGACACAAGCGTGAGACTGTAAACGCGACGGTTGTGGGTTCGATTCCCACTTGGGGGAATGAAATATTTAATATTTTCATTCCCTCGCTGTAGTGACGAATAGTAATTCCACGGAAAGCGAAGAACTGAAATGCCTTAATGGGAACGGAGTGTCTAAAAACAAGATTCCCAAATTCCTTCTGCCTACCCTGCTATGCTTGGGATACTGCGAGAAGCGGGACAAAAAAAAATACATGTTGATGATAATTTAATGTTTGATGCAATCATGGCGTAGTGAGATAGTTTCTGTTGAAAGCGTGATGGTTTTGGAATAAACTCCCACTCTAGGTTGTCTCTGCAAACACTGTTATATGCGGGTTAAAGCGTGAAACTAAAGAAATATATTGATCAAACACTAAAGAAACACAACAAAAATGTAAACATGAAGAATAACAACGGCCATACCAAATCTCCTCACATAACGACACGTAACATTTAAAGTTCATAGACGAAGTCCGCGCTGAAGATTGATATTAAATTAACAATTGAGGCTAACAACTGATTAAGGATGCATTTGCAACGCCGACGCAATGTCAAGATCGGGATTCGATTACGTATATCCATATTTCGACATCATCCATATTTCGATTTTTTGTTTTGTAAAAAAAAAAAAAAGAAAACAAATTATTTAAGGTACATAAAAGTTGACATTATGTAGTAATTAAATAAAAAAACGACTAATTGAAATTAAAAATTAAAAAATAAAACTAAACTAAAAACGATATCCCTAAAAGTGTTAATAAATTATTTGATATTAACTTGTTATTGGCCTTGCTCAGCAATAATATAACTTTATTATCCATTCACCATATTAGATCATCGTTTATGATGTCATGTGAAATTGCTAGCAGTAATTGTTAAGTCCTTCAATCGCAAAACTTTAAAAATATTTTTAATTTAATCTCATTGAGGCGATCGTTGTGGGTTTGATTCCCACTCGGGAGAATGAACTATTTTTATTTCCTTGCTATGATAACAAATTTAAAATACAATGTCTCGATAATTTTGCGGTGCGTATGAAAATGGAATGTCTTAACACTAAGTTCCCTCTGCCTACTTTACTAAATTTGGAATACAGTATAAAGCTAATACTTAATTTTATCTTGAAAAATATCTATAAAGAATAATTTTATCTTTCAATAAAAATTTATAAAACAACTTGCCCAAACATAAAATCAAAACAAATCGCCCATAAAAGCACTAAATACGATCACATCTCATTACATTTTCGATACGAGTCGGTTCAAGGCACGCTATCACGGGAAGCCTGCGCCCGAACAGGTTCGCCGACTAAAATGGTGTTCATTCAACCGTTTACTCTGCCCTTTTATAGAGGTCACTTATGTACAAATAAATCGATTACAAGTACAGTATATATATTATATAATACATAATAAATTATCATATAATGTACTTCTTCATGTATTTCATTTTCATTTATATGTAGAAACTGGCGATTAATGTGTGAATATTGGCAGAGAGTATTTAATGTTTTATCACCATGTTCTCCACTTTATGCTTATTTTAAAGGTATTCGATGACATAATCTATTAATCTATATATATAAAATCGAAAGGTCACTCACTCATCACGAAATCTCAGAAACTACAAGTGCTGGGAATCTCAAATTTTGCATAGGAGTTACTTATAGGACGTAGGTGTTCGCTAAGACGGGAATTTGCAATATTCGACTTCCAAGGGGTTGTTTTTAGGGTCGAAAGTTTGTATGAAATTTCGTTACTACAAATGCTTGGAGTCTCAAATTTTGCATAGACGTCACTAGGACGTAGTCATGGAGACAGAAATTAATAATAACATAGTTCACGCGGGTGTAACCGCGAGCGGGCTGCTAGTACATAATATGTCAATGTTTCTCTAAAATAAAAATCTATTCTCTCTCTATGTTTCAAGTAACAAAACTAAAAATAATCCTAAAGATTAAAAACTATGATAACCAATATAATTTCCATAAATCCCAATATAAATTACCAAAACACACCACACAAAAAGATAGCAAAGTAAACAGAAAGAAAACATCATTATAGCATTCTGCGAACCAATTTCGGGCGAATCACATTATATTTTAGTACCCATCTTTCCCTTATCGAACATAAAGAGCTGCCATAACGGAGTCGTCGATACTCGATACTAATAAAAGTAATAAGACCTACGTCCTACGAGAGTGGTGATGAGATCATTCTCATTCATCCAGTTTTACTGATGGAAGTTGTTTTAGTAATTACCAGGGAGCAACTAATAAGACGAATGTTAATAATGAATTAAGAACAACGTGAATATAATTGCTATTTCCATCAGCGCCGGCCATTATCATTGTCGGTTTCATGATTATTAACAAGATATAATGTCACATATGTACATAATACTAATATTTTATTAACGTCTAACGTCGCCCACCACTTTATTTCCATGGAACTGGAAAGTAAAACGAAAAATCCCATTTCATTCTGTTTCCGTAGGAATTTCGTGAATCCTCCCCTAGATTTACTAAATTGCCTACATGCCAAATTTAATCTTAAAGTCCAATAATATAATGAGTGCGTTATCTGTTAGTCACTCAGTAATGGAATTTTATAATATTTATAAACAATACGACACATTAGTTACTTAGCAAAATACATTTGTACGATGACAGTATTACTAGGTACATTATTACTTCTACGAACCTTATTAGACGGATTTCGAAATCGTTACATATTCGCTAACGACGAACTGCATTTCAATTAGGATTTTATTATATGCTAATTGAAGGTGATTGTAGCAACCTGACCTCTTCTCGGATTTAATTAAATTGTTTTTAAATATTACATGAAATAAAAATATGAATTAATATTCAAAAGCGCAATATTTGAAATATATGTATTAAAGATATTAACGCAGACTTTTCAAGATTTAGAAAAATAAAATATAAGTAACGTAGGTCTTCTGTCTTTTCCAATTCCCACAGGAATTTCAAGAAATACTCTTTTACCAAGTTTCAAAGCCAAATTTAATTTTCTTACTCTGCGCAATTTCGTCTGTGCGTTGTCAGACTCAGTAAAGGAAGCGGAAATAAAAAATATGTAAGTAACAAATCTTCATCGCTTATTTCACTCCACTTTTACAGTCTTGGTCGACTATGAATAGATTGTTCCGATTTCAGAGTTATTCCAAATAAGAAAAATACAAAGCCCCACACACAAAGATTTTGTAAACCTCATAGACATATTGGCAAACCAGAGTTTTAAAACACTTAAATTAGCAATATTTTTCAACTTCACACTGTATATCTCATATAGCAGGGTAGATGGAGATAACGTGGGCACAGATCCTGTTCTGCACTTTCCGGTTCAACGTGAGACATTACGTGTAGAGAGCTGAAACTAAACGTAGCATTTTCCCTTAACAGAACAGAAAAATAAAAATAATTCATTTTTTCGTATGTAACCCGAAACCACAACCTATGTATTCCACTGCGCCACAAAGACCCCTACGAACTTAACAAACGTCGTGAAAATACATCTTCTACAGACTGCCGGCGGCGACGGTAATAAAAGTGTCACAATCCATGGAGCCGAGGAGGTTATTTAAATTCAAAGAAAATGAGCTTTTAGTATGCAGCTTTGTGCTTTCATGGATTCATTTGATGATTTGATTGTATCTGTGTGTGGACTATAAGTAGTTTAAAGCTCTATAATGGCCTTACTAAAAAGAAAATATCATGTATTTTTTTATATTTACCTTTTAAGGTAAATAGCAAAAAGTACATTTTAAATTAGCTTTTGTACTTATCACCTAGCCAGAGGTATTGTTTGCAGGAATACGGAGTATACAATTATTTCTCTAAGAAAGATACAAATAAAGTATTTAAGTAGACTATTCCATATCAGCCATGAAGTCATGAGGCTAACATCAAAAACCTGATGCTAAGCAATTTAGAATACGAAAACTAAAGTAAAGAGCTTGTTTGGTTGAACCAACTAGTCTCAGTCTCTTTTTTTCAATTTGAATCAATCGTGATTCAAATTGAAAAAAAGATTTTGTTAGATAATCCATTTATTAAGGTCGGCTATAGCTTACGGTTCTATCACGTTAATCATTTCGATGTATACCAGGTACAGTGGTGCCTGCTTTCAAAGTTATAATTAAAAGCTAGTAATTATAATAAGAACTTGTCTTCCAAGGACTTCCTTGTACGACCTAATTACAGTACCTACTTTCCAAGTACTAATGTTGTTGCCATAACCGCTGGTGGTATTTTTACGAGGCAGGTTACTATGAATCTGCCAGATGGCAATTTAACTGGCATTCCGCTCACGATTATATTGGGCTTGTTGGTGGGTTAGGTATGTAGGGATGTGACGTCAGCGGTAACGTCATCAAACAAAAATAGGTTTAATATGTGTGGAGGAATTTTAAATTGCGTTTAGCGTGTATACCTACTTTGAATTGTTATTAGGAGATTTTTGTAGTAGCCTTACTTTTATTTTTCTGCGATTGTCTTGCTCACAATTAACTTGGAATGTCTTATATTGTTTCTGGAAGATTATATAATCTAGAAAAAAAATATAAGAAGGGAATGGATTCTTTTAGTGAAATGAGGATAAAGAAATACTGAACAGATTTTGACAAGACTTGGACTGTCCCAAGTTAGAAAGGACTTTAAATAGAAATCATAAATAATTATCTCGATACAACTTTTAGTCTCGAAGAACTTTCTGGACATGTGCTTGAAAGAACGCCTAGCAAGCCTAATTATATGATCATACACAAATACAAAATCCAATTCCATTCCAATATGAAACTACCTAACAACCTAATTTTTTACGTCGCTTAAAAAGTGCTCTAAAGCGTACATATAAGCTAGGAACGTTAACATATAAATTACTCGTATACCACAAAAAGCTAAATTAAGCCTTTTTGAGGTCACATTTAAAATGATCCCATGACTTCACTGGTTAAGTAGCGTTGACCTAATTTAACGGATAAACTACAGACTACGGATATGCGGCTCGGTTCAATGTTTTCATCTCCGGTTACGACATTGCTGACTTCATGCTTGGCTTTGATTCCGTTCCGTTTATGTTTGTAATACATTTTTACGCAATTACTTACATATTTTAAAATTATATTTGAAGTACAAGTATATTTTAAGTACGAGTGCACATATATATATGAAAATACTAAAGTCAATCCATAATAAGGAAAACTATTATAAAGATTAAGCTTTTATAGGGTCTATTTTCATATTATTTTGATCGTATTAGTCACGCATGTCACGCAAGACCATGTCATAGCACGATTAGAACCAATGCAACAAAAAATATTGTAACATAAAATATCACATCTATTACTATGTTCGGATAAAGGTGAAATTGTAAGGATTTCTAAGAAATATAAAGTTATTTAAATATTAAATTACCAAGCATTATATTATAATAAACTAGTTGCCGCCCGGAACTTTGTTTCCATAGACTTTAAGTCTAAAGTGTGTAAAATGGATAAATTCGTTTTCTTCCATTTCCATAGAAGTTTCGAGAAAGTTTCGAGAAAATTTGTGCTCACTTTCTAAAGCCCGGTCCGATCGCGAATGATAAATGAGCAGGTCATCCTTAGACAGAACGTACATACTCCTTTTTTAAAAAAAATAAGTTTACATTTTCACCAATAAAGAGTTTTATATATTGTAATAACTTAGAACTAAGCGAGTTCATTTCAACTCTTTTTCCTCGTTTGGTCCTTTCAGCCCGCATATTATAGCTAAAACTACGCAGTTTACTCTTGCGAGTTCAACGTAGTCCTTAATGGGCGCGCTCCGCTCGCGGTCGAAACCGGGCTTAAGTCCAGTAGGTTCGCCTGTGCGTTGTCTGTCTCTCATCATCACTCTCATTCAGTAACGGAATAATGTTATTATATATTATACTCAATTCTCGTCACGACGACTTCTATATTAAAGATTATTTAGCATCAGTGTGCTCCATACGCTAAATCCATTTACGTCAAGTCACGTAACAGCTGAATTGCAAATTTGACAACCATTAGGAGGAACAATAGAGCTATCTATACATATAGCTGATGCCAGTAATGATGGTGATGTTCCATTCATTGTACTTAATACACCATAGATTATAGTACCTATAATCCATGGTACCTAGAACGAGGTTAAATTTGTCGATATATGCGGAAAGACTACTTAGTGCCTACAAATTCTGATAGCTTATTTTGTTATATTAAAAAAAGAACAAATTCGTGAGCATTATATTTATCATCCTTATGACNTTAAAATGATCCCATGACTTCACTGGTTAAGTAGCGTTGACCTAATTTAACGGATAAACTACAGACTACGGATATGCGGCTCGGTTCAATGTTTTCATCTCCGGTTACGACATTGCTGACTTCATGCTTGGCTTTGATTCCGTTCCGTTTATGTTTGTAATACATTTTTGCGCAATTATTTACATATTTTAAAATGATATTTGAAGTACAAGTATATTTTAAGTACGAGTGCACATATAAATAGGTAGATAGATATATGAAAATAATAAAAGTCAATCCATAATAAGGAAAACGATTATAAAGATTAAGCTTTTATAAGGTCTATTTTCATATTATTTTGATCGTATTAGTCACGCATGTCACGCAAGACCATGTCATAGCACGATTAGAACCAATGCAACAAAAAATATTGTACCATAAAAATATTGTATCACATCTATTACTATGTTCGAATAAAGGTCAAATTGTAAGGATTTCTTGAAATATAAAGTTTTTTAAATATTAAATCACCAAGTATTATATTATAGTAAACTAGTTCTGATGAAATAAATGTATGCAGTTTACTCTTGCGAGTTTTACGTAGTCCTTAATGAGTGCGCTCCGCTCGCGGTCGATACCGGGCTTAAGTCCAGTAGGTTCGCCTGTGATTTGTCTGTCTCTCATTCAGTAACGAACACACTGCGTTCCCCACTTTCTGCCCAATTTTGAAGACATTCCGTGTTGAGTGGCAAACGCCACGTCATCTTACCAAAGTGAGGAAATGACTATAAGTAAATAATAAATAATTCCCCGCGAGTGGAAATAGAACCCACAACCAACACGTTAAGTCAGATAGTATACCACGCCGCATAAATGCGTCACAACGTCTTCTATATTAAAGATTATTTAGCATCAGTGTGCTACATACGCTGAATCCATTTACGTCAAGTCACGTAACTGCTGAATTGCAAATTTGACAACCATTAGGAAGAACAATAGAGCTATCTATACATATAGCTGATGCCAGTAATGATGGTGATGTCCCATTTATTATACTTAATACACCATAGATTATATACCTATAATCTATGGTACCTAGAACGAAGTTATATTTGTCAATATATGTGGAAAGACTACTTAGTGTCTACAAATTCTGATAGCTTCTTTTGTTATATTTAAAAATGAGCAAACTCGTGAGCGTTACATTTATCATAATCATATCCAGCCTTATGACGCCCACTGCTGGACATAGTCCTCCGCCAAAGGATCTCCCCAACTATTGGTCTTGCACTGCCCGTGTCCAGCATACATATTATATTAGTGAAAAATTATATTTTATTCTATTATTATTATTTATACTTTGAATTAATACTTAATTTTTACTTTGAAAATATAATACAAAACGAAATAAAGGAATGTAAAATTAACCAGATGTTATAATAACATATTAAAATGTATAACAAGCTCATATATATATTTTACATATGTAACTAGATATAAATATAAGTTTTTATATAAACGCAATTAACATTTAGCATTACTTAATTTCAAAACATAACCGTTAAGAACTCTACACTAGCGTAACCACACAAATTGTACAACCGACGCAACGGATACAAGACGAACAAAAAATCTACGCTCATTTGCATAACGCTGTAAATTTAAAGAGTATTGCGATAAAAGGTGGCATGAATAAAAAGTTGGTGATGTTCAAAGTGGTCGGTTGAAGTCGGTGACATCATCCGCATAAATACACCGGCGCGACCGGTCTGAGCCTGGTCCCGAAAGCTTTGCAATGCAATTGGGGCTTGAAATGTGTTGACTTTGGCAAAAGATCAGTTTGAAATTCAAAACAAACGTGACAATGAATTAAAATATTTTGCGAGATGTGCTGGATAGCCTTAATAAGTTCGAACCTATTAAAGTTTTGTAAATTTTTATGCTCTACAGTTTATCCGTAGTGGGGTAGACAGAGAGCGTCTGCAGAGCATCACATACTACGGTCTGTCCCTTGTTTTTAACCCGCACATATACACACCGGGAGATCCATCTTTTCCTCCAGTATAATCCCTACTATGATTTCAAAGGTCGTCGAAGGAATACCATACTCTTTCACTGTACTGGTCTAAATCTATCTCTTTCTGCATTACATATATACAAATGTACATTTAAGACAAGAATCTATAAGTCTATAAAGAAATCCCCATGCCCAATCGCATCGCCCATCTTCCACAGATCTTCTTTGCAAAACGATCAAATAGACAAACTTTTTAGGAAATTAATTAATCTCACGTATAAAATCACGTCAGTTGAACGACCTGAACGATTAACGTCCGAGTATCAGAACCGGTGGCCCGCGTGACCTTAACCGCTACCATGTTCGATACGTAATGTTTGCGACTTTACTCTTATTGTATTAATATATAAAAGGATTGATTTTTCATCTGAATTATAATTGTAGACTTTTTTTAAAAAAATACTACTAGATATGGATGTTGGCTCAAGGTCTCAATATTGGTTTGGCACCGTAAGTAAGAATACTTTTTTATTAGCTTCACGCTGTATAGAAACCTAGTGTTATGACACTCCATCGCGTTTAGAATTAGAGTATCAGTTCTCCACGATAGCCTTGCATATGTTTTATAATACGAGTACACAAACATTATAAGGCAAGATAAGTATAACACGAGATAAACACTATGAGCAAAGAAAAAATCTCATTAATGTTTATTTAAAAGTTGGTTAACTTTTACTGTACGCTTTGGTTTGGTCAAGTTTAATTTATCGACAACCGATGTGGGCGTAGTTCTAAATGTCTTGCGTTATATATCCCTATAAATTTAAACTAAGTGCAAAATCTTGTAGATACCATAAGTATACTTTAACCATTGAATTTATAATATACTAAAATACAACTTATTTAATTTAATTTTAAATATAGACACTGCGTTAAGTTCCGCTACTCAACACGCAATGTCTAGAAAATTGACCGGAAAATATTGAACAGTGTCCTAACACTAGACTCCTTCCGCCTATGCTATATGTGAGAACAAGGTAAAGCTAAGAAAGAAGATATATAGTCCTGTTTAAACCATCTCCACGACAGCGTACACCTAATAAAGGTATATTAAGGCTTACAAAGCTCTACTATCCCCTATATCCAATTCCCTTAGGATTGTTCACGCCTTATTGGTCAATGCGGTTTGTATCAAAGATATGTGAATGTTCTGTATTCTTTTATATAAGACTGTAATGTCATTATATTCGCACTAAGCTTTAAGAATACATAATAATTAAATTTATCAGACGAAAAATTGTTTATTAAAGTTGTGAAGATTTTACTACGTTTTTTTTTTAAATTTCATTCATCTTTCACATTATGCAGTTCACAAATGAAAGCTGATGCTTGCTGCTGGTCATAGAATCTGGCTTGGCTTATGAGTCAGTCATTAAAATGTCAAAATTTAAACCTATATATCACCAACGATTCAAACGGACATCTCCAAATTGTGCCATGATCTTAACATCTTAGTTGGAGTAAAAGTGGAAAAGGGAGTGGTTTTTCACTTATTTTCCCTACCTACACCATCGAATGCAAATATACGTGAAGATAAGCTAATTATCTTATAACATATACCTATAATTTAATCAAACTATTATCACAGGCTCATCTAGATCATTCATAATGTATCGTGTACCGTTATCATTCTAAATATAGATTGCTCTGAGCAAACTGGCTCTGATCAATAAACAAATGTAAAACTAGTAAGTTACCTGGTGAGTACCTACTCAATATAAGAGTACTTTGGTTCTTATAGGAATGAAATTTGTAGAAGTGGAGAACGGAGTGTTTTAATAGAATAGGTTCTAATTGACGAACTGATAAAAAAATGTGATACGCACATAAACTAAATACTCTTTTTTACTTCACGCTGGATCCCGCAGCTATCAGGGTGGACAGAGGCATGATGTAGCCTAAATTCGAGTGGTTTAATAGTAACCTCTAAAGAACACTAGGCAGTACTACTGACGTCCCGGCTCCGTCATCAGACCAGCTCGAAGATACCATATTGTTTTATTGTCATCTAAATTAAATATAACTGCCACACTATGTTACAAGTCGACCTAATACAAGTACAAGTGTTAAAAAAGAATATTTCGCGTATAATTTTTTAACCTTTTACAGTAGACTGAGATCATACTTTTTACTGATTCTTTAACGGTATAACGAATACTATAAAACTTCTTTTGATATATTCGAGGTAATATTTTCAACCATAAATAGAAAAATACAAAAAAAAAATTTTTTTTTTATATTAAGTATTGAACAAGACGATGATTGAAAAATAAACCTCTAAGAATGACAAAGAGTTATAGTGATAGAAGTTTTTTGTTACTTTTTAAAGAATTTATCTTTGAAAAACGGAATGTAATATGAAATGTTCCTTTAATATAAAAACACACAAAAAGCTGAGGGTAAATTCAAATTCAAGTCGAAAAATATTTATACGACGAAGTGTCTGCTCTCTAATTAAAAGGCATCCTACGTTGACTTAGGTTTATACCTTACAGAAAAACACGAAAGAGTTGTATCACTAAATATTTTTTTCCTCACCAAGGAGAAAAAAATCCATTATAATAAAAAACTAGCACCGCATGATAGGCAATTTTCTTGACACCACGATTAGGGCCCCGAGCCTATTGTATCACGAGTTATTTTTACACGGTGACTCGAACACGTTGAGCAATCTGCCCGCGAATTGTACCAACAATGTGGGCTGTACCTGCGCTGAAAGAGAGAATGAAGGGCAAGAGATATTATTCAATATGAACTAGATTCGGGTACGTACAAATATATCTGTGATACCAGATATTTACAACATTTACAAGGGTTCTTTACGGGCCCATTTTAATATCATAATATCGAATATCATACGTTCTATTGTATATAATTGATAGAAAAAGCAAAGACGGAATTACACGACTTGGAAAAGTCGAAAATTGGCATATAAGTAGGTAACGGGTTGAAAACACTACAAAAGGAAATTAAGAAATTCTTAGAGGAACTCGAATATAAACACGTAACAAAGCGGCGGACGACTACAAAAGTAACACAAGGTTTCAGAATAATTACTACTAAATACGTTTTTGACATACATAGGTACAAATCAGTACCATAACAAATTACAATTTTAAACATAACGATAAAAGCTAATTAGCTAACTGTGGAGGAAAACATCGCTTATTTTTAGCATTGCAAAATATAACAATTATTATTGCACCGTTTCCTGTAATCTACACTACTATAATATAGGTACATAACATATGCACAGAAGTAAGTAGTTCTTAAATTATTTATTATATTTGCATAAACTAATAAGAAAGGATTAGTAAAGGACAAACGGAAACTATAACTTATGATACTAGCTCTAAACTGTGGCTTCGTCCGCATTGTCAAATTAAAATAACTAAGAGTTGTATAGGATAAGTACCTAATGCATTCTAAGTTCCCGAGGTAACTCTGATCGCAGGAACAATGGATTACAACGAAATAATTAACTAATATATTAATGTAATATAGCCTATATAAAGCTTGCCTAAAGTAAAAAATAAAGGCACTAACCAACTCTCTCACAACTACCAACTCCGCAAGGAACCTTTTCGAATTTTTCAAATAGACTAACAATTTAATTTTTAAAAAAAATACTGCAACTTTAAATACAAATAAGCGGAAACAAATAAAAGATTTATTGTATAGCATAAATGCAATTGTTATCGGTGTTAATGAACGCAACTAGCGTTCGCGCCCACGCGTCTCTACTTCTCTAGCCAAACGACGACGGCGTGGGCTAACTAAATTATTCTATTTGCTTGTTTGTCGTATATTATTGGTCTTACCCTATAAAGCACGTATAGAAGCAGAATACTATAACAGCTTTGTTTCGACCAGTAGTTTTTATAATCAAACCTTACTACGATCTGTGGTAAATACACCTCCAAAGACCTTTACCTAGAAGAATTCGTGTAACTCCAAAATTTCATCGATAAATAATCAAAGATAATAAAATCTCGTAAAACTCCCAGCATCACGTAAACCAGCAACCAATAACAGTATTAAATAACTGTATCGGGACCCCCATGAAGAAGTTCCTGCTGGTAATTGATTAGATCAATTATACACTGACGGCGGCATGAGAGACGTTTCCTACTCGATATGGTCATACGAGTACCCACAGTTGATTGAATGGGTACTAAGAAAGTCGACTAGCGGTGACTTGGACATGGTATGTCTAGACACTATGTGACTTGATGGCTTCGGTAGATTTTATGTTTTCCTTTCCTTTTTTTTTTATTTCGAAAAAGTTGTTGTTTTTTTTCTATATAAGAGTTTCAATTTGTTAACTTGTTTATTTAAAACTAATATAAATAATATTTGTTATACCTACCAGATTAAGATTAAGAGAATTTAGTATCAGAATTTACTAAATTCTTAAAAACAACGTGAAATTTACAAAATATCTTTAAATTACACGTTACATTCTTAAATTTGATTAAGTAAATCAAATATTGCATAAAAAACCTGATATAGGTAAATATTAAAATTATCAAAAATTGCTAATGCTTAATGAGATACGACCGTAAATTACACAATTATGGTCGTTTGCCTTCTACGAACTAAGATAATTACAACACTAGTTTTTGTCAGTATACTTTTATAAATAATTTATATGTCATTATAAACAATTTCGAACTTTTTACACACTTTTCAATCTTTAACACCAATTATTAGAGTTTTAGCCAAATTGGAGTGATTAGTGCCCAACTGACACATTCGGAACACCATAATTAAAGAATAGATCAGAACATTGGTAGCGTCTCAATTAGCTTAACTAAATATCTTTGAATTTTTTTAATGAATTTTCTATATATAAACAACATTCTAGATAGGATTTGTATCAACCGTTATTTCAAATTAAAAATAATCTCAGAAAGCATACTTAATTACTCTACAAATTACAGTAATAGAAATAAATACTCAATGCAATAAAATCGCTATTGGAAGATGGCTCTTTCACTTCCAATAAGGAAAGATATAAAAACTTTTATAAAACTGTGAATGGGTATTAAAAGGCGGTCAGAGCATTTAAATCGTCGCAAGATTGCTTTTGGAGAAAGATAAAGGTTCGTAAACTATTAAAAGTATTTTTTGGAGTAATTGTTATTTGACTTGATTTGGATTTTCACGAGCAGTAATCCATATATTAGCATGCAATAGGGGCAAAATACCTAGTGGCTCAATTGGGACTGTATGTAGGGTTACGTATGTATCTAATACATAATTACCTATGTATGTATATAGGTAATTATATATTAGACGTTTTCTAAAAGGACTTAATGAAACCAATTTTACTTAAACGTATTCTTCCTTATTCATTTTTGCTTTTTATTTAATCCCTACGGTCCTACGGTAAACATATTTTGAAACAAAATATAGACAAGAAAGCGATAATCTTCGATTAAATCGAGTCGTACCAACCTGTTGTCGTAAGTGACATAAAGTGACACTATCTGTTTATGGAAGATACATGAGAAAATCAGTTATTGGGGGGCATTAACTTAATAGAACCCAAAGAGATGGGTTTTAAAAAAATATTTTAATTGGTAGATACATAAGTAAAAATGTTATATCAAATTAAAATATTTCGTTAGACATAATTGCAATAAAATTACTGTATTATTGAATTGGTTGAAAAGTAAGTTCAAGCGGGCGAAATCGCGAGCGGCTCCCTAGTATAAAATAAAAGCATCCATNTAACTGTATCGGGACCCCCATGAAGAAGTTCCTGCTGGTAATTGATTAGATCAATTATACACTGACGGCGGCATGAGAGACGTTTCCTACTCGATATGGTCATACGAGTACCCACAGTTGATTGAATGGGTACTAAGAAAGTCGACTAGCGGTGACTTGGACATGGTATGTCTAGACACTATGTGACTTGATGGCTTCGGTAGATTTTATGTTTTCCTTTCCTTTTTTTTGTTTCGAAAAAGTTGTTGTTTATTTTCTATATAAGAGTTCCAATTAATTTGATAACTTTTTTATTTAAAACTAATATAAATAATATTTGTTATACCAGATTAAGATTAAGAGAATTTAGTACGAGAATTTATAAACTTCTTAAAAATAACGCGAAATTTACAAAATATCTTTAAATTTGATTAAGTAAATCAAATATTGCATAAAAAACCTGATATAGGTAAATATTTAGCAATTTTTGATAATTTTATTATCAAAAATTGCTAATGCTTAATGAGATAAGACCGTAAATTACACAATTATGGTCGTTTGCCTTCTACTACTAAAATAATTACAGCACTAATTTCTGCCACACACACTTAAACACTTTTAAAAATAATTTATATTTTATTATAAACAATTTCAAACTTTTTACACACTTTTCAATCTTTAACACCAATTATTAGAGTTTTAGTCAAATTGACGTAATTAGTGGGCAACTGGCATATCCGGAACACCATATTTAAAGAATAGAACAGAATATTGGTAGCGTCTTAATTAGCTTAATAAAATATCTTTGAATTTTTTTATGAATTTTCTATATATAAACATCATTCTAGATAGGATTTGTATCAACCGTTATTTAAAATTAAAAATAATCTCAGAAAGCATACTTAATTACTCTACAAATTACAGTAATAGAAATAAATAATCAATGCAATAAAATCGCTATTGGGAGATGGCTCTTTAACTTCAAATAAGGAAAGATATAAAAACTTTTATAAAACTGTGAATGGGTATTAAAAAAGCGGTCAGAGCATTTAAATCGGTGTAAGATTGCTTTCGGAAAAAAACAAAGGTTCATAAACTATTAAAAGTATTTTTTGGAGTAATTGTTATTTGACTTGATTTGGATTTTCACGAGCGTTAATCCATATATTAACATGCAATAGGGGCAATACCTAGTGCCTCAATTGGGATTGTATGTAGGGTTGCGTATGTGGCAGAGGTTGTAAATTCAAATACGGAACTGGAATATAGGTAATCGAGCGGGCGAAGACGCGAGCGGCTCGCTAGTATAAAATATAAAATAAAAGCATCCATTGTATATATACAATGGATGCTTTTATTTTGTAATATAAATATATATAACTAAATACGACGCCTCGACATTAACGAGGGCACAGATACTTGCAGTTTATGTAAATCTTTATCAAATGAGGTCACGGTGTTATGTTTCGTGGGATTCGTCCAGCTTCTACATCATTATTTAAAATATAATTTGAATAAATAAATGCAATTAAAATTATAATTTTATGCAACTATCGTAGGACGGTTTTTTTATTAAAATGAAGCCAGAGTTTAAAAATATAAAGAAAATATTGTAAAGTCGTCGTGGCAGAGTGGTCCAGTCGGGGAAATTAATTATTTTCATTCTCCGCTCTGGTAACTAGGGCGGCGTTGAGTTTCGACACTTAAAAGGGAAAAAGAGTGTCTCTACACTAGGTTCCTCTGCTTACCCCACTATACGGGGAAAAGTGAGAAACTGCTTTTTTTATTAATCAAAATCAGTTCAAGCTCCAACGTATGTTGAACGTCCTTAAGGCGTCTATCTAATTAGATGACATCAGCTGAATGCAAAATGTCACGTTCTAATATTTAAAGTAGAGACTAGAGACCTTTAAATGGAGACGACACTATAAAAAATTATAGGCTTAGAATAAAATTTTTATAACTGTGTATTAAATTGTAATGCCAGGGCAAAGGTAAACGCGACGGCCGTGGGTTCGATTCTCACTCGGGGAATGTTAAGTGCAGAGTCTAAACACTAGGTTCACTCTCCCTACTTTTTCGTATAAAATTTATTTTATAGTCTTTATCGCGTCCTTGACATTATACACATATTAAAAAATTTACCACAGTTTTTTTGTAGCGACATGCGGATCATTTTTAATGATTGATTAGCAGGTTTAGTAGATTTTGCGGGTTTACTATTAGCGGTATAGTAGCAGATGTCGATTTAAATTCTGTAACATTCAAAACTTATACGATATTTCATAACTTTCATTTATTATATGTAAAAAATATATATTTATTGTGAAACCAAGAAGAGGAAAAAATGGATAAATTAAAAAAATATCTTAAAAATATATAACAATATTAACAACTTTCATCATACTGAAACACGAGTACCATTTACAATTAAGTTAATTAAAAAACAACGTTAAATATGAAAAGGAAGTAGAAATCCATTTAATTGAGCATTTCCTCTTAGTATCATATTTTAACACTGCCATATGTATATCATACTGCATCAAATAATTAACAATTATTATATGCAAGTATAATTTGTTTTGTTTTGATTGAAAAAAAAATTTTTTCCAGCGTCACGCCGTACCCTGCATGCAGCAGGATAGGCAGAGGGAGTCTAAGTGTTAAGACATTTCGCCTTTTCTGTCTTTCTGAGATCAGCGTGTTCAACAAAACAAACTCTTGAGCTTTATAAATCTCACTATAGACTTTTGCCAATGAAACCCATTCATATAATTTTCATTGAAAGTTCGAGCTCGAGGTCTATGCTCAAGTGACGCTCGAAAACCATAACTGGTTAAACAGTCTATAGTGTGTCTATAGTGTCTATAGTGTTAGTATGTGTTGGCCCCACTTTGTATTTTGTACGTTGTCTTAAACATCGCGGTAAATCAGGAACATCCTTATTACACGATACTATATGAGATAATTAATAAGTAGTAAGTAAATAGATATATGACAAAAGGTGGCGTTAAACTCCGTCACTGATCGTACAATGTCTTGAGCAAAAACTATAAAACTGAGTATCTTAACACTAGGTTCCAACTGCCATATTCGGAAATAAGCGTGAAGCTTTACAGAAACCTCACATAAGTATCATGTGGATGATTCATAATTTCGTTAATTTTTCATCACAAAAAGCTTTAAAAATATACGGAGCTTTCAAAATTACTCCTAAGTGTTGGCACAGCACCAAATGCATTCTGAACACTCCTGAATTATCCAGTTATGACCCACTTGAAGAAAAGCTAATTCATTATAAATAAAAATGTTCAAATGTTATTTATTACAATACTTAGATATTACTGTACTACAGTATTAGTAATACATATTGAAATATATTGTATGAATCATTTTATTAAGAACAAGCTTTTACCTGCGGTTTCCATTTATCAAAATGGAAAAACTAAGAGTTGTGTATGACATAATATGAGAAATTGTAACTAAGTTAACTTTGACCGCAGGTACAGTGGGTCACATTAATTTTTCAATTCGTACCAGTAGTTCCTGAGATTAGCGCGTTCAAACAAACGAACTCTACAACTTTTTTAATTAGTAGATAACAATTATCTTTTAAGCTTTTGTAAAATGAGAATTACTCTTTTCCACGAGTGAGAATCGAACCCATAGCTGTCGGGTGTACAGTTAAACCCCCTGCGCCACAATGGCCTCTGTTTCACGTTGATTATTTTGAGTTGTATATTTTGTTATCACCTACCAGTTCATAAACATAATATATGAAACATCTTTTATGTTAATGTTTACTCACATACTTCATTCTAAACAGAGAGAACCAACCAACTCAATTACTGAGAGACAAACAATGGAGTGACTGTCCTATAAATCAAATTATATTTCGTGTTGAAGCACTCTAACTAAGTAACTCTTTTCCTTTTATCTATTTCCATTTCCACGCTAATATTATAAAGGTGAACATTCAGTGGTTGAACGCTGTAATCGCAGGAACTACTGGTTCGAATTGAAAAAAATGTCTTTGTGTTGATTTGTCCATTTATCGACGAAGACTATAGGCTATATTGTTATTTTATTATTTATACACGCGGGCGAAGCCGCAGGCAGAAACTAGTGACTAATATTTATGTCATATAGCAAAATGATTTCATCGTTTTATGGATCAAGTTAAAGTTAAGTTCGTCGGATGACCAAGATCATAATAAAATAAATAACTATTCAGTCATCATGACGCAACTAATGTGAGTTTGACCAACTGAAGTGACGTAACCAAAAAAAATTTAAATTCTATTATAAATGGGAATACTTTTTCCCTCTATCCTCCCTAGGAGGACTATAGAGTTAGATTTACGAATGTGTGTGTCTTTAAGCAACTTCACATTTTGTGACGGCATAGCAGAGTAGGCAGAGGGAACCTAGTAGTCAAGGCACACTGTTCCCCACTTTCCTTAACTTAGACATTTCGTGTTGAATGACGGAACTGAACGCCGCGCTTTGTCCACCAGAGACAGAAAAAATATAACTATTCCACTGAATGACACACGACAACCTCAATGTCTTTAAAAAAAATCGATTAAACCTCCTTTCCCCCATCTATATCATCTCTTGTTATCTCTAAAAGCATACATTAGATACGTGAAAAAAATAATAATAAATACTAAGAATAACAACCTATGTTATTTTCACCTTGAACTTAATTGCATCTTTAAATAATGTTTCTTGTTCGACTTTCCTGTCCCAGTATTATACAAATAGCTGCGGTTCGTTTTGCAGACCAAATAAATAAGCCTTTTCTTTTTGCATATTTTATGCTATTTTAATTATTTTTGTATTTTTTAAGTTGTAAATAAATGTTTATAGTGTACCTACTAGTTGTGAAGCCGTACACATGTGGAAGTGAAAGTGAAAAAAAGAAGAATAATATGAATAAATTTTTACCGTTTAATAATTGTAAATCTAAATAAATAATAATATAATGCCAACAATGCATGTCAAGACAGTCAAAATAGGGGAGCATTTACCTATTACTTACGGTGCGTGAACTTTGTGCTTCGCGTGGGAAAAAATTAAAGCTAAAAAAAAGCCTATGTTTAAACTACTGTGCAGCCGTCCGGGCGCAGAGGCACGGAGCGTCTGATTGTAAACACGACGTTCGTAGGTTCGATTCCCGCTCGCGACAACGGAGTGTCTTAACACTAGGTTCCCTCCGCCTACTCTGCTATGTAGATGCAGAATACAGCAGGAACCATGAATAAAGAAAAGAAAGTAAGTATAAAATATGCTTAGAAATTGTGAAATTGGTATGAAAATTAAAATTAAATATGATTTTCTTATTACTTAACTACAAATCAACTAGTAATCTTCATTTTTTCATTTATAGGTACATTATGTACCATATTTTAAACCCCGACGCAGAAATAGGGGTGTTATAAGTTGAATGTGTCTGTCTGTGTCTATCTGTGGCACCATAGCTCCTGAATTAGTGAACCGATTTGCGTACGCTCTTTTTAATCGAAAGTCTTGTTCATCGCGGTGGTTCTTGTGCTATGCTATAAGCTATATTTTATGAAAATCGGATTAATAGTTTAAAAATTTGTCAAGATGAAGTAATAATATTATTGGTCGTCGTCGTCCTCAACAAATTAAAAACATTTAATTACAACTTACATCACTTTTAAAGCAAAACAAGGAAACTTGATTCGGATTTCGGATTCTTGAAATCGGTCCATCGATTTATCACCTATAATAATAACAAATACGCCATAAGAATCTATAAATCACATTACATATATAAGATTTTCTCGTCAATTATGTTTTAGTGACAATGAACGCGAACATGTGAGTAAAAGATAAGGCGAAAGATAAAGATAAGCGTTATAAAATCACGTATATATCTACACAAATATGCATTTAAGGTGTGTTGGGGATTATAAACAAACATATTGTTTTACTTTATGGTGTATCCCACAAATAGCAGGATAGTCATTGAAACTTGGGAACATAGTGTTAAGACACTCTGTTAACGGTAAGATACTTCCGGTCACTAAATTCTGAAGGCATTGTATGTTGAATGGCGGAAGTCAACGCCGCGCTAAGTCTACTGATTATAAAGACGTTCAGATAGATACACCTCACATATTGCCAGAGTGATGAGACAATTGATTAACATGCATTAAATATGTTTAGATTCACACTTAATATGTAGAACTAAACATTCAGATGCAGAATAAGTTGTGCTTGTGAATTGAATTTCTTTATTATTAATGCACCCAACTGTAAATGCGAAGGTTGTAGATATAGTAGTTGAGCGGCAGAACTGAATGCTGCACTTATTCTTAATAACAGGACCCAGAAATCAAAATAATTAATTCCTCCAGAAACAAATTTACAAGTTATACATATAAAAAAATTATAATTTTTACATATGACAACTGCCATTAAGCAAATGATGTCATTAACACTATGTGCTTCCATCATTGGACTTCCTGATGATGTCACTTTAGATCATCAAATTGATTGTGTTAGGGTCATTGGTTTTAATAAATTCACTTGCCGTGAGTTATTATGATAAATAGTTTCTTAAAATGTAACTCCATACTTGATTTAAACTATATGATTAATATAATAGTTTGTTTGGTTGAAGACACTCATCNAACGCGAACATGTGAGTAAAAGATAAGGCGAAAGATAGAGATAAGCGTTATAAAATCACGTATATATCTACACAAATATGCATTTAAGGTGTGTTGGGGATTATAAACAAACATATTGTTTTACTTTATGGTGTATCCCACAAATAGCAGGATAGTCAGGGAAACTTGGGAACATAGTGTTAAGACACTCTGTTAACAAGATACTTCCGGTATCCAAATTCGAAGGCATTGTATGTTGAATGGCGGAAGTCAACGCCGCGCTAAGTCTACTGATTGATAATATGTTCGGATAGATATACATACACCTCACATATTGCCAGAGC
The DNA here is from genome assembly GCA_036379175.1 of Heliconius cydno galanthus. NCBI lineage: Eukaryota > Metazoa > Arthropoda > Insecta > Lepidoptera > Nymphalidae > Heliconius > Heliconius cydno. Next base: position 375,203 of record JAKRZM010000768.1, on the reverse strand, counting down.
GATGAGACAATTGATTAACATGCATTAAATATGTTTAGATTCACACTTAATATGTAGAACTAAACATTCAGATGCAGAATAAGTTGTGCCCGTGAATTGAGTTTCTTTATTATTAATGCACCCAACTGTATATGCGACGGTTTTAGATATAGTAGTTGAGCGGCAGAATTGGACGCTGCTCTTATTCTTATCAGAAATCAAAATAATTCATTCCTCCAGAAACAAATTTACAAGTTATACATATAAAAAAATTATAATTTATACATATGACAACTACCATTAAGCAAATGATGTCATTAACACTATATGCTTCCATCATTGACTTCCTGATGATGTCACTTTAGATCATCAAATTGATTGTGTTAGGGTCATTGGTTTTAATAAATTCACTTGCCGTGAGTTACTATGATAAATAGTTTCTTAAAATGTAGCTCCATACTTGACTTAAACTATATGATTAATATAATAGAGTTTGTTTTCTGGCGAAGTGATTTTGTGCTCAACTGGCACGTTCGGAACGCCATTATAGAAAGAACAGAACAGAACAGAGTTTGTTTGGTTGAAGACACTCATCTCAGGAACTATTGGGTTGGAGAATTCTTTCTTTTTCTTCTTTAGTTTTGATAGAACTTTTTAATTTGGATTAGTACATCACGATATAAGTGCATTCAACAAAACATAAACCAACTTTACAATATTCTTTAATTACTTATAAACATGTATTTATGAAGATTTTTACTTATAAAGATGTCTAAACACACATATTTTAAGAAAAATAATATTAAACAATAAGAAACTTCGCAATAACCGTTTTTGATTTTGTTTAGAATCAAATGTAGGCAGAAAGAATCTATAATTAATGCACTTCATTCTTCCCTCTTAATTTAAAAAAAATTAAAAAACTAAGTATTGAAAACAGTTAAGCATTGCCCAAGTGGGAATAAAATCCACAAACAATGGGTATACTCAGAAGCTGCACCACTGTTCCAACATGCTACACAACAGCATGATATTTATGTTATTCAGTTTCTATATATAATTCAGTTCAGTTACTTTTTGGGCTTTGAATCAATTTGTTTTAATTGTTCATTTTCTTTTTTTTTCCTATACAATATAAGCTATAAATATATTTTAAATAGCATTTATACATTATCACTTCTAAAAATAAAATAAAAATATCAATTTCAATTATTTTTAAATTTCAACCAGTAAATTTTATTAAAGTTTAAACAAAAACATGCAAACGATTTCCTCAATTACCATTATAAAATACAAAGTTTATCGTTATCACGGGCCGCATTCCTTCAAGTTAGGGCTATTAGAGTGTAAGTGCGACGAATTTATGAAAGCACTGTATTATATACGACTAAGCTTAGTTGTACTACGTCTTGTGAAAAGTGGGACATCGCCGCGCCCTCAACAAGAATTATAACATTCCTATTGGAATATAAACAACTTGGTAAAAACGGTTCAATTTATGAACATTTATTTCAATTACAATTTTTGTACTTAAGTTTAGTAGTCGTTTTTTAGATACAAATGGTGTAGGTAATATTGTTACTTACCTGTATATCAACAAGATCCCATTAAACGGCAATTTGTAAAGAAAAACTCGCAACTGTGTCGTGTTTTCACGTAAACATGAGTCCACTGGTTGTAAAGGAGGAACTGGTTATCACATTCACCACGAATCCACCTTTATAGAATAAAATCACAACACAAACACTTTAAAGCGAAGTTTATAGAAGTTTTAAGAGATATTAGATTTATTTTTCATTCATAAATCATTTGAGACGAGCTGTAACGCTGCTTAACGGATGAAACTACTATTACTGAGTTTATAGGCGGGGTAGGGGGCAAATGTGCGGGGGCAGGGGCCGCGTCATCCGCCATATTGGTGGGTTACGTCATCGCGCAAACACGCTTAAGAACGAAACTTGAATGCCTTAAAATTATTATTATTGTTATTGAATAAATTGTTTTTTTCGAATTGAAGACCGTTATGTCTGTTGTGGAAAAACAATTTGTTTTAGTAGTAAAATTTTTAAACTTTATTTTCGTTTTGTTTTGTTATTATTTAATATAATTTTTTATTGGGTCCTGAATTATTGGTTGTATTTAGTGACAATCGTGTAATATCTGAAATTCTATCTTGCAAATTGTTTTATGTATAATACTAATTAGATGCATTTAAATAAATTTTATACATAATAGAATTTCTAGATATTCTAAATAAGTCGTAAAGTGAATGGCGTCTTTATATTTAAAATTACAATTTATATATGGGAGCTAGGAATCTGAGGCAAGTAAAACAATACGATACAAGAGGACACTGACATCATATGTCAAAAAATAATTATTATTGTTAAATGTCAAAAAGGCTGCTTAAGGAGTAATTTTAGTTTTGCACATTTTATATTGCATAAAATTTAAAAATAATTGTTTTCAATCACATTAGAGTGACGCCTAATCTAATACGATCTACTTCATCTTCATATTTCATCATTTAAGAGTAAAGAAAAGTCAAAAATGCAAGGTAATGACTCACTATGTTATTGATTAATATCCTTGTTGTGAATTCTTTGTTTTAATTATTAATTTATTTCTTCAGACACAAGACCAGAACTGTATGAAGAAGTCAAGCTATACAGGAACACAAGGGAACGAGAAAAGTAAGTATATTAATGTATATAACAATAATTTTAAATGCCTGCATCAGAACTAGATATCTAAAATTTATTTTTGTCCTACTCGATCCTAAATGCTGATGTTCCGCTATTTTTGACGCCAAATATTGTGTTCGATTCCCACAATTACTTAACATTAAATAAATTTAATGTTTTTATTAATTTAATATTCTCACTAATTTCCTCAAACATTCAGTGCAATGTCTTGAAAATGTCAGTTTGTTGTGAACAAAATATTTTAACACTATGTTCCTACATGAAGATAAAAAACTTTTAAATTTGTTCCTGCATGAAGATAAAAAGCTTTTAAATTTGTATATATATATTTTATATATTATATCTTCAGGCATGACAATATGGCTGAACTCTATGCTGTAATCAGCACACTTCAGCATCTAGAGAAAGCTTATATGAGAGATTGTGTCCGCGCCCAGGAGTACACTGCTGCATGCAGTAGACTATTGGTTCAATATAAAGTAGCTTTTAAACAAGTTCAGGGTGATGAGTTTCCAAATATTGAAAGTTTTGTTACAAAATTTCGGGTGAGTTAGTATGATATTTACTATTGTGGAAGTAAAATAGACTCTAAATATAAAAAAAGAATATAGGAATATCCCAGGTTGGATGACTTAGACAAATCATAATATTCAAGAATTCAGGTAAACCTATATTAATATGGGAAATATTTGCTATAAATTTCGTGGGATAAGTTTGCCTTTCAATGGAAGAATTAGATGCAATATGTAATTCAAATTTAATATGAATATTTAGCAAGCAATCAGTTCAATAATGTTAATTGAAATTGTAAATACTGTTTTTAAGCCTACAACTAAAGGTTTTATAATTTACATTCATAATAAAAATAACATTGTTAATTGCAGTTAGATTGTCCTGCAGCACTGGAAAGGATAAGAGAAAACAAACCAAACCTCATCAAAGATGACAAAGGAAATACCAATAAATATATCGCTGAGATTGTTTCAGTAAGTACATAATTATAAAATAAAAGTATATAAATAAATATACTTATACTTAGTTTTATTACAATTTTATTTATGGCACAATGGAGCAGTGTCTGACTGTAAATGCAACGGTTGTGAATTGGATTCTCATTTGGGGATGAAATATTTTAATATCTTTGCTCTGGTAAAGAGACAAGAATGTATCTAAAAAAAATTAAAAAAATTAAGAGTGGGATGAATACTAAAGCATAAGCTGTTGCATATCAGTTGAACTGGAGTGTTCTCTAACAGTAGACAGTAGACATAATGGTTGTTGGTTCAAAGGCAAATTAATGATTTGTGTTTAAATAGTATGCTTGGAACCATTGCCATAGTTTATAAAATGACTTTAAAGTCTTGTTTTAAAGAGTATTTTTTAAATTAAGTTAGTTAATTTTTTAAAATTTCAATGATAGTAGAAATTTTCTAGTAGATAAGTTTCTATTTATGTAGCTTCACCCTTTTTTCTGCATAGTAGGAAAATTAGAAGCAATCTAGGCTTAAGACAATATTCCCTATGGACTGCCCATTTCAATTAAATGGCAGAACACAACAACACCTTGTTTCATAATACTTTTCTAACAATAGTAATTAATTTCCCTTGCAGTTATTCAGTTGTATCCTAGAAATAATTTTTTTTTACAGTTATTCATAACCTTAATGGACAAACTCCGTCTTGACCTCCGTGCGATGGACATGATACAGCCGGAGCTCAGAGACCTGAAGGACACAATGGACCGCCTTGAAATGCTGCCTGAGGACTTTGAGGGGAAACTAAAGGTTTTAACTAGTTATTTTATTTTTTTATTTCTACTATACCTATAATAGTATTAACTGATTGGTGGTTTGCACAGGGGTGGTATATCAAAAAAACTATTACTTGGGGAATTTATCAATGTAATAAAACTCTGTGCATTTGTTCATGCTAATGTTAGAAACAGCTTAGCCAATTTAAATGCAATTTTCATCATTGTATTTTGGCAAACTTCCCTTAACATTCAATGTCTGTGCTATTTCAATTGGTTTATAAATAAAAAACTTACATGAATATAAAGAATTGTATGGTTTTAAAATAAGTGTTTTATTGAATTACCTGAAAATTTTGCTATCAACATATAGATATTGTCTTTAAAATGATAATGTTATTAGAACACGAAAATAATTCAGATGAAAAAATCAATAATTATGAAGGACAAGCCAGCGAAGCTTTAAGGGGGTCTTCAGTATATTAAGAAACCAGTATTTATATCCTTATTACGTGGTGAGTGGAATGAAGTGTGATAAAGGTTTTTATTTCCATCAGGTACAAGAGTGGTTAGACAAGTTATCAGAGATGTCAGCATCAGATGAGCTATCAGAGAGTCAAGTGAGACAACTGGTCTTTGACTTAGAGACTTCATATGGAGCATTTAATAAATTCTTACATAAGGACTGAGGTAAGGTTAAATAGAGGATAGCATTTAAATTCATGTGTGGGTTTTTAAATTTTTCGAATGCAATACTGTTTTGGGACATAGCGAATATTATGATGGCATATCTGTCATACTTTTTCTGTTTTAATTTTCCTTACTTATTTACATAGTAAAACCAGGAATTCCCTATTTTCTTTTAGTTATTTTCTTATGTTTTAAATCAACTCAAACCTTTTTGTATATTTTTTTTCTGAATGGGAAGTGAAGTGTATTTTCCTTATGTCTGGCATACAAACTAAACAAGTAATAAGCATGCATATAAAAATTTTGACATAGCTAGATAATAAAATTTGAAAGGTAGAAAAAATATATTATTTTTAAATCTTTTAAAGTGTTGCTAAGGATAAAAAAAAGTTTTTAGGAAACGTAAATATTTTATTATTAACTACTACTACCATTTTTGTAACAAAAAATATTTTTCTATCATTTGAATATATATTTTTTTTATTTATATATGTAAAAATATTCTAGAATTTAAATGTTTGCTATATTTTTTGTTTCAGATAATGTAACTTTAAAATATTAATCATTTATATTTCTATATTATAACTAAGTATAGTTTTGTCGTCGCATGTAATATGGACTCTTTGTTGGAAGTTATGCGTTTTGTATGTAATGTAGTTATTATTATATGTTATAATAAATATTTTACTATTTGATTGTTGTGGTTTTATTTGAGCTCCAGAGTATTGTCTTTATTTCTTCCTTTCACCTTTTTCTAATTTTCAAAGGGTTGTGGATTCGATTCCGACTCGAGAGAATGAAATATTTAAAATTTTAATTTCTTCGCTCTGGTAACGAGGTAAAGCGCGGCGTAGAGATCTGCCACTCCACACTCAATGCCTTCAGATTTCCTCCTCCAGATTCTGTATATTAAGTGGAAATCGAACTCGCAACCGTTGCGTTTACAGTCTGGCGTTGTGCAACGACGGCTTTAACTCTATTTTGTCTGTAATATTTTGCAAATTAAAGGCGGGGAGATTTTTAACTGTGAAATTCAATAATTACTTATGTCAGAAATATTTTGTCTTTTTAATTGAGAAGTAAATAGTAAATGTTTTCTTTTTAATTTATATAAAACATAATTATTAATGTTTTAGTAAGTTAAAAAAAAGCACGTGCGTTCAAAATATTTGTACTTATATACGTCATAGTTCCACGCAAATGAATTAAAGTCAACAATAAAAAAAGCAGTTAAGTTGCACATTCATCAAAAATTTTGGGGTGACCATTATTTTAGACATAGTATTTTTTTAAATGTTTTTTAAATAATAATCGAAACGTCATTAATTATGAACTGAACTGAACTTAAAGAATAGTTCTATATGATTCTTTATGGATTCAAAAAATTTAAAAACGAATTATATATGAAGGTAATAAAAAAAATGTAAATATGGTTGTTTCCTCGAAATTATATTAAATTTACCACTCTCGAATACTATAATACTCGCTGCTATAATAGCGACAACACGAAGGTCTTTAACACAAGTTTGATTCCCATTAATTATTGAAATATTTAAAATATATTAGTTTTTTCATATGTAAGATTACGGATACGACGTAAGATTTCATTATGACTGTTTTAATTTTTTTGTGTTAAATTTCTACACATTATATTTTTACCATGAAAAGTATGGTTTTATAAACTCATAAAATACTCACGTTGTAATGTTTAAAAAACGTTACATCATATTATATGTATACTACTTACTACAAAATAACTGTAATGAGACAGGGCAGCTTTAGTAAAAAAAACTTTTTTTTCGTAAAAATATAATCCTTTGTGTTTTGTGATGTTTTTGCCAGTAACACCCAGATATATGGTGATAATTGTAGTATTCTTATTACATTTACAAGAGGTAAGACTTATTTTTATTATTCAGCCTCAAGACTTATTCAGCCGGAAATTGATTAGTAAACTATTTAACTGAATTGTGGTGTTTCTGGAATGTTTGTTGCAAAAAAGTTCCGTTCTCCACTTTCCACGTTGAGAGGAGGAAATGAAAAATATTAAATATTTCATTGCCTCGAGTGGGAATCGAACCTACAACGTTACGACTGCCCTCAATGAAATTTAAATATTTCCATAAAATTAATATTTCCTTTCAGTCCATTAACACACCAAACATAGATGCAAAGTATCATTTAGTTACCGAAGCATACAATGAAGCCCGAGCTTTCTTCAATAAAAGTCGTTCGAACTACGACAGTCTCAAGAACATCTCTCTGCACGTGATGAACACTTTTCTAGATCTTGCTCACATAATGAATAATCAAATGGCCAGAGAGTTAAGAAGTGCGGTCATAAAGTTCTATAAAATCAAATATTTTCATGATTTCACTAACTACATTATTAGTTTGGATGAGGTTCGTCAATTGTTATTTATTTTAATAAAATAATGTTTCGCGATGATGAAATGTGGCTTATTTGCCTATGGTGATTGGATTTGCCATCCGAGGTTGCTCACCCTTAATCTGATTTCTTTCTCATAATTATCTTAAATAAATAATTTCAGATAACAGAAATCATTGAGCACTGTCTCCTTGACCCGGTAGAAAAAATAGCTGACATACGTCAACAGTTCCATGGAGTTATAAAGAACTTTCAAGACTTAAGATACTTTGATACAGTCAATAAATGTATTAATGAGCTTCCCGACGAAGTTGCGGTTGCGCATTGCATTTTACATCAAGCTGTTCTGTTAGTATATAATTTTATTTTTAATATTATGTAAATATATTTCCTATAATTTGTAAAGGAAGATATTATATAGCAAGTTTTAGCTTTTTAAATCCTTCAGACATGTCAGTTTTTATATAAACATACTTTGAGTACCTATAATTAAAACTCACGTGTCTTTTGTGTAATACGATAGATACATTTGCATTCCAATGTACCTGATTATTAAAAGAAATATCCATATATTAAGGATGACATTGAATTTTAAAAATATCAATAAAAAATCCTGAAATCCTTTCAGTTTTAACGAAACAATGCAAGATAGTCTAGTGTCAGTGGTTGAGATAAAGACGAGGCAGCACGCGTACGCGATGAATACATCGCTGTACGACGTACAAGCGTGCCTAAACGACTTCGTGCCACATTTCTACGAGCAGCTGTTAGTAGATCCTTATACGGGTAAATGAAGCATTATATACAGCTTTTGATTTTATATATTAAAAGGGAATTAGAAATAGCTTGAAATATTTCGCCAGTGGGTAGCCTATAAACATTGCGTTTCCAGTCAAACATTTAGTGCACCACGATCTTTATTTTTATATATTTTTTCGTGTACTTTCATTATTCTTTCAGAGAAATGTGGGTATTTAAAAGTAGTAAATGCATCTATACACGATCTAATAACTGATGAGTGGCAGAGCAGCAGAGAATTATTGTTTCCCAAAAAATGGAGTTTACTGGTCGAGTTTCTAAAGGATAAATATCGTTGATTTTTATTCATTATTATTTCTAATAAATAACATTAAGCTTTTCTTACCAACTGTTGTTTTAATAACTTTAGTACTATACATTGTTAATGTTAACAATCGGTATAAAAAATCGGAAAATGCATATTTGTATGTTTTATTGATCTTTGAAAATATATTTAAAGTCAAGCAAGATCAGTCTTCTGTTAAATAAACATTTAATTAAATATGTTGTACAAATAGATAAGTATAGACACATAATGTACATACATACATAATTAATAGATTAAGAGCCTATCTGTTCATTACAATACATTTTAATACTGTCAAGTGCAAAACAGTTTACATCTAAAGCAACTATTTCTGATTGTCAAATATTTTGGACGTTTGTCATTTCTCCAGCAGCATCAACAAAAACGCGCGACCGCGAGCGCGAATCGAAATGTTGTGTATATTGTGACGACAAGTTTTGTTATTTAAATCAAAAAAATGCCGAAATCTGTAAGAAACATGCTTCACAGTGGATATTCCTACGACGAAACGGATCGAATGCCAGACAATATAAAAATTAGAAACTTAGATTTAATAATGTATGTTGTTGCTATTGTTGGTCACTTTGTTGATTTAGGATTGGATATAAATATAGCTGTTAGATACTTTCTATCAAAGAATATGATGGAGTTTGGATGGACTTTGGTCTTCATCTTGTTACCAGCCTTCATAAATACAGCAGTTTCAATACGAATGTAAGTATTTTTAGTTGTTTGAGCAATGACATCAGTTTTTATAACGTGTGAATCGAAAAACTCTATTTTTAACTGATCACTGAGTCACAATCACCTTTAAATATACACAGAGGCCAAGTCTAAGTGCCAAATATATAAGCTATATCTTTAAATTATATTTCATTTAGTTCACAAGTAGTTTTCATATAGCTCATAAATATTAAGTTATTTAAAACTAGGTCAAGTTAAAGTTGTGACATAGACACGGTCTTGAATTGTGGGATAATTATTATGACATTATCGTGGCTCATCAGCGCACAATGTAAAACTTCATAAAATGGTTTTACATTTTTATGTGATTTTTTAAAAATATTTTATATGGATAAAGGATGAAACTATTTTTTTTCTCAAGCTCACACTATCATACAAATAACTAGGAAGGTAGAAGAAACCTAATATTAAGATTAATTTATTATTAACATACATTTTCTTCTTTATGCTAAAATTTATATGTTTTATGAGTGGCAAAATTAAATGCTGCACTTTGTCTTGGTACCAGAATTAAGAAATAAAAATATTAAATATTTCACAGAACTGAAACTACAACTTTTATTTGTAGTTGCACACTTGTCCCCTTCCAGTGCTACTAGTTTTAAGGTTTCTGCTAATAATATTTTACTCTGATCATAACCATTAGTACTTATAATTAAAAAATAAATTAATAATGCAATTCTGTTTAGTACTTTAATTATGGCACAAATAATTTAAAAAAAACACTTTGTTCTTATTTTTTTATGTTTTCTTGTCAGGTACTCTCAAGACAAGGAGCAAGATTCAATATCAAATGAATTCACAAAACGAAAGTGGTTAAGAATATTTATATTGGTTCTACAAATGGCACCTATTTTACGTTTTACAGATGCTCTAATGTAAGTGTTGTTATGTTTATTCTTAAAAGCATAAATGTTATTATAAGTTTTTTTAGTTGTATCCCGAATTCAATCCCTTCAAGTTGAATTTCTACTCGAGAGAATGAAATAATATACATATATTTTTAAATATTTTCTCTTAATTCTCCAAAGGTTTCTAAATTCTCCAAATAGATGCTGTCTGCTTATATTTTACATTTTCCGTTCCGTTTGAAAATATTTTAGTAAGCAAGAATTAATACTAATGGATGGACAAAATTATCAATAGCAAAATGCAAAAAAAAGGAAGTGTTATAATAATGTTTTTGTAATTATGTACATTGTTGAATGTTATCAATTTTTAAAATAAGGAGTATTTGTATGTTATCTATTACACACTTGTGGTTGCAACAATTATGTTATTGCAGTAATAATTTACTCAATTCTTAATAAACAAATACAATAAATTATTTATGGATCTATTCCCTGTAAATATGGTGATTGTGATTCCAATCCCCACTCGGGGAAGTATTTCCATTTTGGTGAAACAAAGAACAGTGTGGAATTCTGATACTTTCTGGACAAGCTGGTCTCAGCCCAGTAGAGTGCTTAAAATATTTTACTTAGCACTTAAAATATTTTACATTTCCCTGCTCTAGTAAAGCAAAATACTTTGTTGGTATCTGCGATTTCGCACACAGTGTGTTAAAGTTGAGGGGACTGACTGATTGAAGTTGACTTCTCCAATCTGACAAGACAAAGCATACAATTGAGTTTAGCCAAAATTTCAGGATACTGGGTTTTGTCACACAGCCATGTATTATAGACTGCAGAATGTGAACTGAATACAAATTTAGTTTCCTTTTATCCCCTGTTATATGCCAGACGCGCTATATAAAAAAGCAAATCTGATTTTATATCAACAGATATGCAATAAAATCTCGGCAAGCGCAACGTCAAAACGATCCAGCATCCCAACGTAAGTATTACGGTCTGATGCTGAAGGAGGACTCAGACGCGGCGCTCCTCAGGATCTTCGAATGCTTCCTGGAGGCTGCCCCTCAGCAGGTCCTGCAGACCAGCCTCTTGTTGAGACAATATGATCATCTTGCAGGTAAGGACCTGGTCACCTGGAGACCAAATTAGTATTTTAATGTGATTGTGTTTGTGATTTTTTAAGTTAAAAGTTGAGTCGAGAAATTCATTTCGGTGCAGTTGAATTTGTTCCAGTGCGTAATTTTTCGAATGGGCAAAAAATGGAGATGGAGTCCCTAGTGACCAGAAACTTAGTTCTTCAATTTTGAGACATTGCGAATTGCAAGCACACCTATCATTAGACTGTAACTGAAAACATAACTTAGTTAATCAAGTTATTAAATTCCCTCATCTAAGCGTAGCCGTTTTGAAAGTCCACTTTCTTCTTTCAGTTCATCAGATACTCTCAATCAGCTCTTCCATAGTGGGCATGGGATGGTGTCTGGCGGCGTACCAACGCGCGGTGCGATTTGCCCAGGATAAAGGCAATATGACCTGGACTGGCACTGTGCTGCAGGTCGCTTGGCATTTTCTTGTTACACGTAAGTTTTCTTGTTTTTTTATAATCATCAGATCATATTCTTGTTTTCGAGACATTGCGTGTTGAGTGGTTGAACTTGACACTGAACTTTGCACTGAATTCCAAGAGAATAGAATCGACAACTGTCGCGTTTACGGTTAGACAATGTGAAACATCACTGTGCCACGACAGCCCCAAGCCAGGCCTACAGGCCAATTTTGTGTGTTTTTTTTATTTTTGATATTAAATATTTCTGTTATTATTCTAAATGTTCTTTAAAAATATATAAATTTACCAAGAAAAAATAACTTATTAGCAAAATAAATACAGCATATATTCATAGAAAATACTTGTGAGCATGTTTCAATTTAATTTCCTCCTACCATTTTTTTAATTTTTACAATAAAGGGTTTTAATTTTAATTCTTTCCAGTAAGCCGTATAACATCAATCTCAATAATCGCCTACATATCTCCCCACTGGGCGATCCTGGCCTGTTTCCTTCACATCATTATTATGACCTGCTGGCTCCAGCTCCTCGAAAAGCCACTATTCTGTTCACATAATAAAATATGTGAACTTGCCTTCTCTATGACCCTTGGATCTGTTTATCTTTTTACTTATATACTACCAGTGGAAGGAAAAACGAGATATAGATATTCAATATATTATACAATTTGTTTTATACAAAACTTAACTTGTGCGTTAATTTGGTATTTTTATAGCAATAAAGATATTAGAATGTCTATTTATTTTTATCCAATTTTAGTTTTTAGTTTTGTCCCGTTCATTTTAGGGTTAATTTTTATGATTATCTATTATAGTTTCTTTCATCCAAGGACTTGCAGTGTGAGTGATGTTATGGCGGAGTTTAAGCATGGCGAAGTTGAAATTAGGTGATATTTTTAAAGAAAACTATTTAGGACTATACTTTATTAGAAAACGTATAAAAATTTGAACGTAACGGGATTTGAACCCGCGCTTCTACGAAACCGTCCAAGTCAAACTAAGTATTTTATCTTTCTTAAGTGTGGAATAACATTTAAAAAATGATAACACTATTTAGGATTTAATATAATATGAACAGGATTTAAAGTCGCTACGTTGAGCTTTGATTGAAGAAGTTGCAAGAACTGAGCCATTTTAATTAGAACATGTATTTTAATATTTTTGGTACTTTGAATCGAATATTTTTTTATTTATCCATAGCCAATAAAAATATAATACTTTTTTACATAAAAATATAAACATTACATAAAAATATAATATTTTTTTACTTTTTTATAAAAATATTTAGGTAGCGTGTTTGAACTCGCGACTCTTTCGAACTCGCCTAGTTAGATGATTTTAAATCCCACAACGTTCAATTTTTTTTACGTTTTTAAAAAAAAAAATTTTTCCTAATTGTGGAACAATATTTTAGAAATGTTATGACAATAACAACTTTTCTTTAATATAAGCATATCGATTATCAAAAAAATTTACTAATGTCTGAATTAAAGGGCTTGGACGTTATAAAAAAGGTGCACATTGAAGTCTTGTATTATTTTACAAGATTCTTTATAATTTATATATACGTAACGTAAAATTGTTAAAATACGCTTAATATTCTTTACCGGTAATGTTACTGTTAATTTTTAATAATTTAATGCCATTTTCAACTCAAATTTTTGCTTTTATGATACTTTTAGATGATTTTTTTTTGTACATTTTATAGATAATTTACTATTATGTTATTTAAATCAAACACTATATGAGGCTGTTTTTGCAAAAATGTTGTTATACATTCTGTACTTAAATTAAATTGGAATATGCATTTTTAACATTTTGGATTTAAGAGTAAAATATTGTTTATTCAATTATACAAGCACTTTTGAATCAAGTTACTTAAAAACGTGAGTCCTGTCCTACTTATAATTGTAAGTAGTGTTTCTTATGAATAAACAAAAAATATTCTACAATTATATCTCTCAAGTTTAATTTTTTTTTTAATGTTATTAGTGAACCACAATAGTCTTTATTTTTATAACATAATTTAGCAAAACAAGACTGATTTAATTTAAATATCGTAAATTTTTATACCTCTGTATGTAATATTGTAGATTTTGATAGAACTTTTATTTTTATTTTTACATTAAATCTCAAGAGAATCTGCCAAACTTAGGTTAACATCTAAGAGTTTTGTAATAAATATATTTTATATTAGTTTTGTTTTATTTTGTCCCAACATTGCCTGTGTTTATTTATATTACATTTATAATTTTAAAAAAATATAGAAATATAATTATTTTTAAATACCACTATTTAAATAATTTTAAAATTGAATTCTGTTGTTTTCCAAGTTCAAAGTACTCTTAATAATTTATGTATCTTTATAACATTCAGTAGTTATCTCAAAAAACAGAAAAACATTATTATAATTTATTTTTAATAAGCTAACTAAACATTATAAAATATACACATCACCAAATAAAAGGTGCTCTCTCCCTTAAAACTTTCAAACCGTATCTATTCCATTCCCTTTGATTGATCCACAATTCAACGGCAGACTCTAAGCAAGACATGACAGCAGCTCCTTTCCAAACAGTACTAGCGGGGTCAATGTCCTTAGGAGATGTCACTATTTCTAACTGTTCTGTCTTATATGTATAGGGAATTTGCAAAGCAAGCCTATTTTGTAGCCATAAGTTTAGACCATGGACTTTAACACCTCCACCGATTATCAAAATACTACTGTACATCTTTCGTTTTAATTCCTCACTTGAACATCTATCTATACTTTGTAAAATAGCCGCATCTAAGCTTAAAACTTGGCCAGGAGCTAATGATACCTCTCCAGGGCCACTTTCTAATGTATCTACTACTATATCTTCGTCTGGATTTGCGGAGGGCTGATTTTCATTACCACCTTCAAATTGTTGACTTTCATTAGCTGTGGGATCAGCAGTTTCGCGTTTTCTTCCCGTTTCTCTTAGGAATTCAGCATCAAATGGATCTTCTGCATCACTTGGTTGTCTATTTTGGATTTTTGTTGATTTCGATCCAGTTATTTTGAGTAAATCAGTGTAAAAAAGGGAGAGTGGTGATATAATGCATTCATCTCCTACCTGTAGTGTGTATTTATTAACTACGTCGCCCGGGTGGTCGACTAGAAAGGATTTTTCTTGTGGACCACATACATCTAAGTTTACATGACAGAAATCTTGATATAGATTTCTCATGAGTATAACATCTCGAGGAACATTTTCTGTCCAGTTCTTATAAGGAAAAGCACTTTTGTGGAACATCCAAGATAATGTCTGACATACATCTCCTGCACCATAGTCCATTCTTAATCTAGTTGTTTTATGTGAAATTCCATCTTCTACACATGAAATGGCCGTTTTTTGGTCTCCAATATCTACAACACAAGCAGAGCCTATGCCTGCACCAAAAGTAGCTCCCACACTTTCCTGTACTAAAAAACAATGACCAAATCCTAAGTCCTTCAATAATAATGAAGTAAGATATTTCAAATGACTTCTAGTATAAATATCAGGTATGAGTAATACACAACGATATTTAACTAATTCTATAAGAGGGATACCCAACTTATATTCTATAACAGAACTCCAAATAGTGTATAAATCATTTAAAACTGATGAAATAGATCCACCTACTTCACAGTGTAAGTTAAAATCTCCTCTTCTAAATGGAAAATGTATATTATAAGGTAGTTCCGGATCAATATCGAGTACTAGATCACCAACGACTATTTCACATTGAACTTGAGGCCAGGGTTCTCCATCATTTACAGTTTCTGGTAAAGATCTTCTATTGAAAGCAGCTATTTGCTGTGGAGGTGTAGCATAACGTCGAGCTCCATTAGATTGCATGCAAGATTGCAACGTATGTGATATTTGTAACCTACATTCTTCAAGCTCCTCTATTAGTTCTTTCGTTTTAGGTACGCTAGGCGGTATGAAAGGGTCTCGATATATTTTGCCGCCCGATCGTCGTTTTCGTGCTATACAGTGAAGCTGTTTCACTGGTAGCAAGTCTGATGCTCTTCCTATCCTCACATAAAGAGATCCAGGATGTATCACAATTATTCTATTTGAAGGGAACTGTTGAAACTGTTCCGGGCCAGGGTCGTGAGATGGCTGACTCATTGAAATGATTTTATATTCTCTTGTATTTAATTAAGCCTTGTGGATTAATAAAATGCTTTTAATATATAATGTATAAGAAAATTTTGATTAGGACACCGGTTACAATAAAGTAAACATAACCTATTTTTATCATTTGAGTTTGACGGATAGTAAACTTCAAATAAATTGACTCTAACTTATTTATATTTTTATACACGAAAATATCAAAAATGAATGAATTAATTTAAATAATAAAAAAACCTTATTTAATTTTCACGTATGGCTGTAAACTAATTTAAATCATCTTAAAAAGATTTTATATTCGGTGCCTGGTAGTGTACACTATTTACGGAACCATTTCTGCGGTACGATAGTGTATTCTCAAAAATCTTTTTTTTTCTACATTCATTTATAGTCTACACACCTACTGTCAAATTTTGACACAAAGGCCTGACAAATGACATTATTGTGTGGCGAAGGAGATTATATACCAACAAAATATAATTAAAATTATTTAATTTATTACTCGTTTCGTTTTTAAAATACAATGGTGTCAAGGAGTTTAACGGAAGTGTTTGTGTTGATGCGCAATAATGCTATACATAGCCGTCAACTATTTTCGGAACAAGTATTTTAATTTATTATAAATTATTGATTATATGTTTTATTTGATTTGATACTTGACAAGTTTGTTATTAAAATTACTGCTTTGATAATTATCATTAATTTGAAACTGGATTATATTTCTTTTAATTTTTTTAGCTTAAATATATTTGAATAAGAAATAAGACTTAAAAAAAGTACAATTCTAACACTGCCTTTACCAAGTCACTTCCACAAAGATTTTTTTTTATGAAATGTATTTATCGATGTTGATAAACTTTTCACATGTTATTAGATTATACAGACAGTAGACAGCAGCTTTAAGTGAAAAATATTTCTAATATTAAATTATAAATGATATAAAAATTTAGAAAAACTTAATGACACCTGCAATTTTATTTACTTGGAGACTATGCTATATAAAATAAAACTCTTCAACAAAATCAGACAGACAAAATAAAAATAACTTTTTTGTCTTATACTGCTTATATGTTTTCTTTTGTGTATACTAATTTTAATCATATTCAATTAATTTTTAACTTCTTTTAGATATAAATTTTTTTTTCTAGGGAAATGATTCAGAAAGGGTTAGGCTAACTAGATCTAGCACTCATGATCTAGAAGTGGGGTTGGATCGGTCAGAAGTAGCCCCACCACCATGGAGCGACTGCTTAGAAGAAGCCCATTATATTATTACTAGGTTTGTATATCATTTTTGTAAACTTATTCTACATATTATCAACAAATATTGATGATGAACTATATAATTCTAACTATAAAACTAAATAAATCTCAATCTGAGGCTCAATTACTTTTGAATGAGATGACACATGAAGTTGTGTTTATTGACAAAGGTAGTATTGATCAATTTTGAAATTACAATACATTTGTGTTCCAATTTATCCAAATATTATTTATAAATTGCAACACTGTGACATCATACTTTCCAACTATAATTTTTACTGTTTCCTTTATATTTTTTACCTATTTTATAATATTTTAACTGACTTTACTAAAAAGACTACTATTGGAAATACCACTCTTTTTCATGTATCTTAAACTATTTAAATTTTATTATATAAAGACTTTATTATATATTACACTGTATAACAATACAAGTTGATAGTTATTTTTATAAATTGTATAAAAATGAATTTATATATAATTGTATATTAAAAATGAAGGTAAAGATTATCTTGTCCTATGATAATTATAAATTCTGTATAATTCAATTTATAAAAAAAATTACAATTCCGTTATCATGTTAATTGTATAACAATGATTTTAAGGTAAAGATTTTGTCTGATGATAATTATAAATTTTGTATATCAAATTTCATAATATTCCAGGTTAAGGACAAAAATATCAGAATTACAATCCCGCCATGAGCGTCAAATACGACGACCGGCGTTGGACGACAGTGGAGAACAACACCACATAGATAGACTATGTTCAGAAATAGGAAAGCATTTTACTCAAGCCCACGCAAGGTTGACAGCTATTAAGGCACAAGTTAGACATGGTGAGTAAATAACATTACAGTATGGGCGACAAGTTGTGGCCATGCTTAAGTTAGCTGTAGATGGCTGTGTGTGTATCTTTTTCCATTTAAAAGAGAAAAAATGATGATGATGATTTTAAATATTCTTTAAGGTGGAATTAAAATAAACAGCCATATAGCATAGTCATATTCCAGCTATAGAATAATCATAATATAATGCAAAATTTATACATAGTGGGACTTGAGCCTACGCTTCTTGGATATAATCCAAGCACTCTGAACCAAAGCCACACTATCTTACCAAGTAACGTCGAAATTTTTAAACAGCTGTTACATCTTGTTAATTATTCTTATATTTGAACCAGCGCCTCTTGAAAGGTAACAATATGTATAGAAAGGAAAAAAAAAATAATTTTAAAATTACTTCATAATCGAAAACAATATCAGAAACACTAAAACTTTCTTTCCAGGTAACAAAACAGAACAAAAATTAGCATCCAATGTAGTTTTAGCTCTTGTATCAATACTACAAGATCTCAGCATAACTTTTCGTACTTCCCAATCAAATTATCTAAAATCCCTTACGTCTAGAGAAGAAAGATCAAATGCCTATTTCGATTTGCCAAATTTTGAGGAGTTAAGTCTCCAAGACGAACTAATACCAGGGTTAACTAATAACCAAACAGATTTATTATTCTCCTTACCAAGCACAAGTCAGAATTTTGATGATAATTTGGACAATATGTTCGAAAAGCCAGCGTTAAATCAAAAACAGTTACTTCTAATGCAAGAAGAGAATACCAAAATGGTTGAAGAGAGGGAGCAGGAAGTCAATAAAATAGTGAAATCTATAGTCAATCTAAATGAAATATTTAAAGACTTAGGCAATATGGTCCATGATCAAGGAACCATTTTGGATCGTATAGACTACAATATAGAACAAACGCAAGTGCAAGTGCATGAGGGTTTTAAACAATTACAAAAAGCTGAAAGATATCAGAGGAAAAATAGGAAAATGCATTGTATTCTCATTTTGGCGGTAATGGTGGTAGCCATGTTTTTCCTATTGATCATTGTTAAGAGTTAGTTTTTTGTGTTTTACGCTATATATGTGAATATGGCTGGGCTTTTTAATTTTTAATCTGTGTTTATAGCACACACAGTTTTTAATCAGTATTTAATTGATGTGTATTTCAACAGTAGTGCTAAACGTGTTGGACATGGGTTCAAATCTTAAAAGGTTTTATTGAATATATGTGAATAACTAACAATTTCTGACAAAGCCTTTGTGCCCAAAGACTAGGTTCTTCGCCTACCATGTTCTCCAGTCGTGCCGTCATTAGTCCAGAAATTATTAAAAACATAAGTTTAGGGTTGGAGTCAAAATGAAGTTTTTTTGTTCCATATCCATGTTTAATAGGTAATCATAAAAAATATATACTTTATATCTGTTTTATGAATTATACAAATTATATATGTTAGTATTTAACTTATTTATTATATTAACACTATTTGAAAACCGTTTTTATATGAAATCAGATTCTTAAGTAGATTTTTTGTTAATAAATAATATATTTATTTGCTAATTTATTAATGCTTGGGCTCAACCAATCAACTTTAATTTTTCAATGAAATACCTATTTATTGTATTAAAATAATAAATAAAAAATAATTTAGTAAATATTAATAATTTATTTGTTAAGTTTAAATAATAAGTAGATAGATAAAGAAAAAAAGAAAAATATATTTCAAAATTTGTAAGGTCTGATTTGATAAAGAAAAAACTGATATTTTTAAAAACTTTTTTTATATATATAGTTTACAAAAGTCAGTAAATAATTATGAAATTTGAAAATAACACAAATCAACTTTTAAATTTACCTATGTGTAAAATTTTTTTATTAAATCAAACCTATTAAATTGTTAACAAAATAAGAATAACATAAAAAATATAGATAATAGTAAAAATATCAGTGAGATATAATCATTCCTATGTTAAAAATAATATTGTAATATAATTAATTGTTATAGTGTGTTCTGAAACTTAAGCGCAGGTTTGGTTTTTGGTCGAGGTATTATATAGTAACAATATTCTTTTATGTTTCCGCGTTGAAATAATGTTCTACAGCATATGGCTACTAAATATATTATTTGTCATGTTAAGTAAATATCAAAACTCCAAAACCTGAATAAGACATACCAATATTTAATATTTTATATTAACCGCCTTATTAATAAAAAATGCTTATAGAACGCTTAATGTTTAACGTGGTTTATTATTTTTGAGTATTTTGTATTCCATTCATTCATTCAGTAAAATATACACGGGTCCCGTAAAGAATGGATAATCTAGAAACACGTTAAAGTCGACCTACAAATCTATTTATAGGGCTAGATAATGAAGGTATTAAATAAAGGCACTAAGCTTTTTATGCGTTTATGTATAATTATTATGCGTTTTTTATGTACGAAAAATCAACTTCACACACCAAGGAAAGGGAAATATGTAGATACATATTTACGTATAAATATTTTAGCGTGAAAATCGAACCTGATGAGAATATATGGCCTAATACGCTTGTACGGTTTCTAAGAGGCGCAGGTTCGAGTCCCGCTGCGTTCAAAATTTTATACACTTCTGTAGGTATAGTCTAATGGCCACTATATTAATGAAAAACTAGAATATACTAGTATTAATCATTTATTTATTACTTAGATTTAAATGAAATTAGTCTTTATATTTATTATGCTTGATAGTAAAAACACATTACTATAAGTAAATCCTAGTCTGTTTTTTTATTATTCTGTTAAGTTAATATACATTTTTTTAAATTATAAAATGTCTGTGACCAAAATGTGTAATTGTTATAATATATAGTAAGTAATAATAATTAAATATGTTAAATACTTTTTTAAATATAACTTTGTTTTTATTTTCATACATCTTTCGCCTTTTTGTTCTTTTATATTTTTTTTTCTGGAGACGTCACGCACGGATAAGTTCCCTCGTATTCCACTCCATTGTCCAAGCACAGCTCTATTTTCGAAATATACTTAGTATGTTTAGTGGCGGTACTCAACGCTGCGCTTTGTCTCATCACAACGCAGACATGAACATAACTTATTGCCGTGTCGCTGCACCCCGACGACCTAACATTAAACGTCGCCTAAATTATAAACACAAATATTTGTCACTTTGGGATTTTAACTCGCAACTCTCTTAAAATTAAACCCACCATTATACGACTATGGTTATTTTAGTCATTATAATGTTAAATAAATCTATTTCTACTACATTTTATCTTACTCAAGGAAATGAAAATATTTTTAAAACTTCTCTCGGTGGTCTCTTTTCTAATTATTATTTTACTTTAATGGTCAGTCTGCAACCCTTTTATCTTCATTATCTATTTATTTGATTATGTAGCATCACCGAAAAATATACATTTTAATTTTATTTTTATAGGACAAAAAAAACAATTTTAATATAAATCTAATAGACAAAAACAAATTAGTAGTTATATTAGAAAAAAACAAATTTAACAACAACTTTAAAGTGCATATATATTTTATTATTATATTAATTAAATGAATGTAGTTAACTTTTGACTTTTTTTCAAATCTTGATATTGTGTCTAATGGAGTGGAAAATAACCTTAATTTAAATAAAATAATGTTCACTGTTTATAGTCAATTTTAAATACGGCATAATTATTTTCTATATATGTGAAGAAAGCAATATTTAGTGTTAAAATGAAAGAAACTTGAAAGTTACTAAAGAATATGTTGCACTGCCCCAGCAGTTCATATTTATTTAATCCATGGTTTAGTACACACTGTTAAGTGGAAAAAAGGAAGAGTTGTATATAATACATTTTACATACAGAAGGTAACTGACCGTGGCCACGGTGGGTTATGTTAACATGATAGATAAATAGAATCTTCGTACATAAATGGATTCTTTAAAAATATTTTTTAAATTTAAATCAGAATTTTAAAAGGTTAGTATGTTCTACCAAACTTCAAATTTATATTATCAGCATGAATTCAAATTACTCTTATATATATTAGTTTTATTGTTAAAATAAAATCAAAATATGTATAAGAATTTTGATTTATTAATAAGAAACTTAGGTTTGTAATAAAGAAAAAACATATTTAATAATTGAACTAAATAATTGTATTTGTGAGTGATCTCTCAATATACATACTCTGTCTTTACAAATCAAAGATGGCTAGTGCACAATTGGGAAAATATACACTATAAATTAACAAAAGTTTATAAATTCACAATAAATAAGTTTAACACTATATAAAAAAATAAGAAAAACAGTTAAATTTCAAATTGAATGTGACAAAAAACTTAAATCAATATCTGCTTAATCAATTTCAATCTCACATGATACATTCACAACGTAAAATACAATGCAAATTAACTACAGAACTATGAATCTTTATGTTTACTATAGAATTCATCTAAATATTTCTTATAAGCTGGTTGGTTCGGCCATAGATATGACGCTTGCTGATTGAGGGGACTTTGCGTGTTAGGTTCAGCTAAGAGACTCTGTATTGACAATAATATAGTACGCACATCGTACAATGCCGTCCATTTGTCTTTTAATATATCTAAACATATTAACCCGCATGTGTCCACATTGGGATGAAAACAGGGCGTCAAGAATTTTACTACAGGAGGTGCGTATGGGTAAGAATTAGGAAATTCCAAGGATAATTTATACTTGTGACCAGAATACACGGTTTCAAGTGGTCCGTTGATAGTTCCGATCCATTTAAATAGGTTCTCGCTTTCAGGGAATGCTGATATCCCTTTGTCTGCACATCTCATTAACTCCATAAGCTCTTTCTGCAATCTAAAACAACAATTCTATATGAACAATGAAAATCATGAAAATTGCAACTATTTATCAGAAAATCTTACCGTTTGCTCACAGCGTGATTGTCCTTTAATTTTATAGTGTCCTCATTCTGTTTGGCGGGATTCGACGATGAGGCGTAATGGGGGTTGATATTTTGGGCCATAATATTACAATTAAACGAAATAATGTATCGCCCGTTGTCTGTTAGAATGCAGACGACTTCCTGTTAATTTTAAAAAGCTCAAATTTTATTGGATATTTGACTCGTTTGACAGCAAGGCAATAATGGCGTCAATCAACCTGCAAGTACAGATAATGTAAGTATTTGCATTATTTTATTATAATCTGTGAATTGTAAAAATCAATACCGTACCTACGGTGCCGTTTATGTATTGTAGCTTTTGGTAATGTAGTAAATATTTTTATTTAATATTACTTTATTTAATAGATAATTTTTTGATTGATTGATGTGATCATTTGCAAAATTATATAAACTAACTCTGTATATTATAAAGTTTGTACCACCTAAAAATCGTTGTAAGTGGTACTGATAAGTGGTAATTATTTATTTATTAAGTTTTGATGAATTTACTAAAATTTACCTTTAAAATTGTACAAAAAAGTAAATTATATAAATAAAAGTTGTAAGTATTGATGAAACTTGAATTTTTGCAAAATATTGTTTAATTCAATATAAGTCATTTGTAAATGAAAATATTAATTAGAAAAGAACTAATAGAACTATTTATAATTATAAATTATCTATAGTTTACGCAAACGATTTCGGGATCTTCTGTTCTGGATGTCTGGAGTTGTTGTATATTTTTATTTGTGTTTAAAGATGTGTCTTTATTTCATGAATTGTTTGAAAGTTGTGGGATAAATAATCGATCACAATTTAAAAAAATAACTAAAACTATAACAAGAAAAATTAGAATGTAACAGCAACTTTCACTTTCTTTTATTTTGTTCATGTTCATTCAGGCGTGAAATTTGGGTGAACGGATAGACATTTCGGTAAGTTTAAGAATCTATATAAGAGAAGAGTATTTATTATTACACTTCAGTCTTAATAAACAAGGTGCTATATATAACAGTTTAAAATTATTATTTAGAAACAATGATCAGTGTAATAGTAAGTATAGCCCATATTTTATAATATATGATCGTATTTATATTTAAACATGCGTATATTTTAGGTCAGTTGGCAACTTTACTGTATAATCATCGTACATCGCTTTATATTCCCTCCCTATTTATTATCCCCTTCCTATTTATTTTTCTCTTTTATTTTTAATCTGTTTTACATCATAACTTCATAAGCTTAATTAAATTAAACCATGCGTCATCTTTTGTGTTTTTATTGACATATGTCAACTAAATGGTGGTTTCGTTTTGTGATCTATTTAATATAATACCAACAAACTTTTAATTTACTAAAAATAAGTGAAATTAAAATAATTGTGAAAGTAATTTAGAAAGAATTCTTAAAAATGGCTGCAGTTTACTTTGAAAATCAACTTTTAACTAACATCGAGTGCACAAATGTATCAAACTTAAAAGACATTTTTTCATCTGAATATGGAATTCCTATTGAAGATTTATACATTTTAATCAACGGAAAACCTACATCTGACAATTTTTTGTTGACAAATACAAATACAGTCAGAATATGCTCGAGACTCGTGGGCGGTAAAGGTGGATTTGGTTCTATGTTACGAGCTATTGGAGCTCAAATAGAAAAAACTACAAACCGTGAAGCATGTAGAGATTTGTCTGGAAGACGTTTACGTGATATCAACGAAGAAAAACGTTTAAGAAAATGGCTAGAAGGACAAGAAGACCGAGAACGCGAAGCTGCTGATAGAAAACAGAAAAAGTTGGAGCGCCTTATCGCTGAACCTAAAATTGAAGTGAATTTGAATCCAAATTATGAAAAAGAACGTCAAGAACTGCCAGAGCGAGTCAGTGCAGCTGTAGATGCTGGTTGGCAAGCTGCTGGTAGTTCTAAAGAAGGAACTAAAAGAAAGGCAGTGGAAATCCAAGCAAAGAAAAAAAAAGCCAAGTTATGGATTGATGCTGAATTCTCAGATTGCTCTTCTTTAAGTGATGAGGAAGAGGAAGTAAAATCCAGTGTAATCCCTATTGTTTCAACTGACAGTGGAAATGAATCTGATCACACCTCTGAAAGTAGTAAAGCTTTGTAGTAAGCATGTTTAATTACATAACATAATTATTGGTTTTGTATTTAACAAGTTAATGTACTAATGTTCTTGCATGCAGCATTCACTTTGTGAATTGTAAGCAAGAGAAGAAATTATCAGTAACCAATAAATAATCCCAATAATTTGAAATCGGTACATTTTTGAAATTTTGTTTAAATGAAATTGAGATAGATTTGTAAAAAATGTCTATTAATAAGTACACAGTAATATTTTAAGGATTAAGTAATTATTAAATGTAAAAATAAAATGTAAAATGTTTAATTTTTACATGAAATAAAACAGTAATTAATTTGAAAAACATATTGAGATATGTACGACATAAATTTCGCTCACCGATTGTTCTAACCCAATTTCAAGATTGTAGGTCAACAGGAAATACAATTTTAAAAAATGTACATACTATAAGTTAATTAAATATCCATAAATTTTCACTGCAACTTCACATTTATTGTTAAATTTCATAACTTTATATCCACAGGAAGTATATATAAATATATACCCTATAGGTTTTTAAAAAAAGATAAAAAAAATTTCTTTGTGTTATTTGTAATGTATATTTTTCATAAATAATGTCAGTCTCTGTTACTAAATATTTATACTTATGTAATTAAAAAATAGAAAATAAGTAGTTTATCCTAAGAATTGAAATAAATATTATACACAAAAACAATCTGCATCTTTTATTTTTTATAATTGCCTTTGTTAAAAATATAGGTTACAATATCACTAAATTAAAAAATAAATAGCCTTTACCTGTCTTAAGCATTAAATAAAAAACTCATTTATATTTAGCAAGTAAATCTTTTTTTCAGAGACACTTTTTTACTGCTATATTTCTTCTTGCTCTCATCTCACTGGCAGTTGGTAGACCACGAGAATTTGAATATGATGAATCAGATGGACATTCTGATGATCATAAAGGTATGTTTTATTCAGTAAAAATAGTGCTAGTTATTATATCAAAGCTTAGCATAAATATTTTGAGACCGTTATGCCGCAGTAGCATAGCTTGTGATTATAAACGCGACAGTTGTGGGTTTGATTTCCACTCTGAGGATTACATTATTTTCATTTCCTCGCTAAGGGATACATTGCGCGGCGTTGGCTTCTATTAATCTACAGTGAGTACGGAACGGGGTGTCCTAACTCTACTAGGGTTCCTCAGGTTATCCTGAAAAAAGAAAGAGAGAGAATGAACATTTTATTATTCTCTCTTTGAAATTATAACTCTTTGTAATAAAAATCCCAGATATGATAGCAATAAAATTACATTGGGACACAGTGTGTACTTAAAAAAAAATGGAAATTGCACTTTTAGCAGATCTGGGAATATAATTGAAATATTAGTTTTCTTTCAATTGGGAATCAAACTCAAAACTTCTATATATCGAGACACCAATCGTATGATGTTTATTTAAACTATTTAATATTTTTTCTTATAGAAGATGTTGGTAGAGTCCAAATAAAAGTGTATCGAGGACCGACTAAGCATGACGGTTACGCGCCGTGGGGATTTTGGGTAAAACAACCTTCGGATGAAGAATAAATAGCAGATTCAAATAAATTTAATTTATATATTTTAAATTTAGAAATAAGTAATAGATATACTTAAGCGATAAATAAAAAAAATATATATTAAGTTAACTTTAAGTACCTCATTATTGAATATTCAGTGTTTAATGTGTTAGGCATTTAGAAATAATGTTCTGAGAGATTTTTTTTATGATGGAATACGAGGTGAGATCACCAAAGAGTTTTATTGTATGCATATTTTATTAAATAGTTATTAGTATTAGTTATATTATAATTGTAATAAAATATTTGTTTACGTTGTATAAAAATTGTATTTTTTATTTTCCCGTTTTGTGTGATATGCAAACAATTGTAGTGATTTTTCTCTTCAACTATGGAGGACGTCGACATGCAGTGTGTGTGTCTCAGAAGTGCAGAAAGTGGGGAATGGAATGTCTTGGCACTAGGTTCCGTCTGCCTACCCTGCTATATGTGGGGTACAAAAAAGCTCTTAACTGTATCCCGTAGTGCAAGTAGAGAGAACCTAGTGTTAAGACACTCGGTTCCCTACTCACCGCCGAATTCCGGAGGTACTTATTGGGTGATAAGTATGTGGCAGAACTCAACGCCGCGCTTTGCCTCGACTCCAGAGCGAAGAAATGGAAATATAAATTTAAATAAATATTTCATTTCCTTGAGTGGGTATAGAACCCACAATCAGTCGCGTTTACAGACACATGTTATTTTATTTTATTTTAGACCATTTCTATTATCTTTATTATAAACAATTATAGTAAAACTTTATGTAAGTTGTCTTTGTTTTCAAACGTTAACGTTGGACGAGTCGTGGCCTCCTTGAAGTTAGGCTTTCTGAATAAATTTTTCACTCGAGAAAAAAATAATTAAAAATAAAAAACATCCTAAAATCAAATCTATAGTTTCAAGGCGCCCACGACTCTGGTCGTATTTACTGTAATAAGAGGTATTTTAATTTTTGCAATAGTGTAATAGTGATATTAAATATAAAATAAGAAATTTAACAGTTAACTATATTTAAGTATATAGTTTAGTCTAGATTAATAAAAAAACGTTTCTTTTCTCTGTTGTTAAGGCAAAGCGCGACGTTGAGTTCCGCCACTCAACTCGCAATGCCTTCAGAATTCAGCGGAAAGTGGGGAGCGGAGTGTTTTAACACTAGGTTCCCCCCTGCCTACCCTGCTGTGTGCGGGATACAGCGTGAATCTAATTTATTTTATTTAGGCATTTTTTTTATATAGGATAAATAATAATGTAATATTCTAACTATTATGTTGAGACGACCTATTGTGATAATTAAAATTTTATAATTAACAATTTTCAAAATAATATTAAAATTTATTTCAGTTCTTTAAATAATAGTAAATTGTTCAGTTCAGTTTCGTTCTTAATTTATGGCTAGTAAATTGTTCGTAATCTAATTGATTGTTTATTTTATGGGTTTTAGGCGTGCGTTTGTAATCTAATTATTTTATCTTTAACATTGACAGCTGTCATAAGAACAACAAAAAAGTATGGCGGCAAAAAACCGCTTATTTAAGTATACCTAAATAAAACATCGTAAATAAATAATAATAGAGTTTATATTTTATTCATTGAGTATGTAAACTAATAAACAATAACTTTACTTAAGTCAACCATTAATAAACTCAGCAGATCCTGTGGTAAGTAACTTAAAACAATTAATGAATATACGTTGCACAACTTGTATTGTATATATATCTAATTATAATTATTAGGTACTAAAAATAAAAAAAAAGAAGAGATACTTCCTTAAGTACATGTATGTTACCTTTTATTTCCTTAAATTAAAATGAATTTTAGGATGAATTATAAAATTTATGNCCCTGCTGTGTGCGGGATACAGCGTGAATCTAATTTATTTTATTTAGGCATTTTTTTATATAGGATAAATAATAATGTAATATTCTAACCATTATGTTGAGACGACCTATTGTGATAATTAAAATTTTATAATTAACAATTTTCAAAATCATATTAAAATTTATTTCAGTTCTTTAAATAATAGTAAATTGTTCAGTTCACTTTCGTTCTTAATTTATGGCTAGTAAATTGTTCGTAATCTAATTGATTGTTTATTTTATGGGTTTTAGGCGTGCGTTTGTAATCTAATTATTTTATCTTTAACATTGACAGCTGTCATAAGAACAACAAAAAAGTATGGCGGCAAAAAAACGCTTATTTAAGTATACCTAAATAAAACATCGTAAATAAATAATAATAGATTATATATTTTATTCATTGAGTATGTAAACTAATAAACAATAACTTTACTTAAGTCAACCATTAATAAACTAAGCAGATCCTGTGGTAAGTAACTTAAAACAATTAATGAATATACGTTGCACAACTTGTATTGTATATTTATCTAATTATAATTATTAGGTACTAAAAATATAAAGAAGAAGAAATACTTCCTTAAGTACATGTTTGTTACCTTTTATTTCCTTAAATTAAAATGAATTTTAAGATGAATTATAAAATTTAAGGCGTAGGGGTTTTGCCAAAAAGTTGAGCAACTTTTTGAACAATTTTTTGTGTCAGTGTCATTCCACACTTGAGAAAGAAATATACTCGTAGTTTTTTAGAAAACATGTAACCTCTTTCTTTTACAGAAGTCGGTTAATAATATAGGTATTTCTTGTTGAGTGTCCGCATCGTCCGCAGCGAGGAAATTAAAATATTAAATATTTAATTTACTCGAGTAGGAATCGTACCCACAACCTGTCGTGCTTACAGTCGCATACTTGTGCCCTTGCGTCACGACTGACTTCAAACGTAAATAATATATACATACATTTATCGCTTAAAGTATCTAATTAATTAATTACTATATTCAGAATAAATAAAGTATTTTGATTTTTAAGATAGCAAATCTTTTTGAATCCGGATCGAATCTACAACCATTGCTTGTATTATTAAGTATTGTCCCACTGCGCCACAATGATATTTGTAATTTTTTTCATCAAACAACTAAAACATTTCGCATTAAAAACATGCCTACGTTATTTCAAGAGCTTTATTCACCGTAAATATATGTACGTACATAATATATGGAAACATTTGTTTACGAAATTTAACAATAGTGTTTTGCTTCGCCTTTGCTAATAGGTGTATTGGATTAGTACGATTTATTACACGAACAACGTCGGTTTGATTTGAGCTGCATTCAAGCAAGAAATATTTTTCTTACCTTTTTTGGACGCTTATAACGTAAAAGTGATGGTTGTGGGATCGATTTTCAGTTGAGAAAATGTAGACATTTAAATATTTTTTACGGACAAAGTGCGTAAGTAAGTGACGTCACCTAGCATCTAGCTTCTAATGTCTCTATTTCTTTGGAAAACGATTTTTTCCAAACAGAATTGATTTCGTTAAGCTAAGGTAATTTATAGGATTCTTTAACTCTTAACCTTTAACTCGTAAACTTGAAAAATAAACGATTATATACTGAAAGACACTTCAATTTTATTTATAAATAAAAACAGTTAAATATAACCTTGTACTTTTTTACAGACAACTTCTGTAACAAAATGTGTTATTGTGACTTATTAAAAATGCGATGCGATGCGATGTACGTTTTTTTCAGAACTAATAAAATTGATTATTTTTGTGGTTGGTACAATGTAGCTATGAACGCCATCGAATTACTTTAACAGCGCACGCGGTTAAAGTAATTCGATGGTGTTCATAACATTTGTTGTTTTGTTAAGGCTTACTGAGAATTACACCGTAATATTATAATATAGCGTATATCACTTCTGAGAAAAACAAAGAAAAAGTGAATTCGACCAGAAGTTCCAGAGATCTTAGCGTTTAAAAAGAAACAAACAAACTCTTCCACTTTTTTACATTAGTATCGACTATAAATTAATATTACCTATAATAAATAATAATTAGCAATATGAGGCCTGTGGTGGCGCAGGGGCACAAGTGTGACTGTAAACGCCACAGGTTGTGGGTTTGATTCCCACTCGAGGAGTGAGCAAGATACCTAGATTGTTTTGAAACGCGTAATATGGCGTTGATTCTTTTCAGTTCAGTTCAGTTTTTGTTTATAACGTTCATTCTTTCCACCATCTACATCCTAGTATATTATTCTATCACCAGTCAATACGGGGCCATAGTGCAGGATTCTCTTATCTTTGCTTAGTTTAGTCGTGTCTGAATGCTTCAAACAAATAATACTAAGAATATAGAGTTTGTTTAGGTTCTTTCCTGTCATTAACAACACCGGTTTAGATAAGAACACACTGTCCATTGGTCACGTGAGTTATTGATAAGAGATAAGCGGATTGATAACAGAATCGATTGAAGTATTGTATTGTATTTTAGCAGTCGATGTCTTCAGATCAAATTGTGATGTTTTAAAAGGAATTGTGTTTTTTGAGTTAATAATTGTGTGTAAATTGTATTAAAAGGTCTGTAGTTAAAGTGGTTAGTGACTGCTAAGCCAGTGACCGTGGATTCGATTCTTGTCCCAATACAATGCGTGATGAGCTTAGGTTAGTGTGTTGCTGATAATTTATCTATTAACGTATGTATTTTGAATGTATACATATGTATGTTACGTATTTTTATTTGTTGTTTCATCGTTATTTATTTTTTGTCAAATTCTCGATAGGAACGTGTTATATTAGTAATTGAAAAAGATATTATTACAAATTCGGGTGGAAAGCGAAGAACGGAGTGTCTTAGCAGTACAGTCATGTAGATTCCTTGGGAAGTGTATGGGAGCACTAAGAGAGGATTTCTTGAAATTTCTACGGGAACAAACAGGATTTTACTTAGTATCAAATTTAGGTATACCCAAGTAATTTCTTTTATTTCAATCTAAATTTAACAACTTATTACTATGTTGAAATTTTGATCTATAGATTAAGAGGTGCTGTGTTCAAATTCGAAATATCTATAAAGTTACGTAAGTTACGTTATTTTTAATTGATGCATGGCATTATGATGATTAACGAAATTGTGAGAGTCTCTTTTGTCCAAACACGCATAGAGAAAGAAATAAAAAATATTTGGTGTAGGTATATCCATTAATATTATCAGCCTGTCCTCGTGCTCTGGTAGATATCTTCGGCTTCGCTTCAACTCGTTGCCAGCCAACTTGCGTATTTCGGTACTCTACCTAAATCAAAGCTAAAGCACTAATAGCTACTCTTTCACTGTCATACCTTGGTCACTGGTCTCCTATCTTGTATAACACATACAAGATATTATATACTCGTATATACTCGTATATATTATATACATCGCTAAGCTATGATGCTCTTATTTGTAATGACTAATGAATTTCTCTATTTCATTCCAGAACAATGAGTCGCTTAAGGGCACCCATTCTCCAATATTTGAGTAAGTATAGTTAATTTCCAATTTTATTATCGGGTACTGACTTTAAGTAGAGAGAGTAGAGAGTTTGTAACTATTCACTCTGTTTATATTATTTAAAAAATTACAATTGCTATTAGTAAAATATATTTTGAGGATCGTAAGTCTTGCTACTTTTTAGGTCTTATAAGAAATATCCGTATTTAATAGATTCCTGCTGCATTATGTATTTTAAATATTATAAAGTTGAAAGTTGAGTTAAAACGGAACCTTAGTCCATTAATGGAAAACGAAGAGCTACCTACCCTGCAATAGATGAATGAATGTAAAAACACTTAATATACCGACTGTTAAGTTAAACGAATATAAATAAAGCGGGATACCGCGTGAAGAAAAAAAGTTTTTTAACATAAAATTTATCTCTTCAGTTCCAAGGAAGAAGGGCGTAGTAGTAAAACTATGTTTGACCTCCATCACGCTGTTATCACTTACTTGTGGGTGGCTGTTATCAGAGACGATCACTGAAGTGCTGTTACCGTCTAGCGTTATAAAGCATCTTAACCATTTCAGATCGAATAGGAATCTCAAAAGATATATTGATGAAATGTAAGAATTCTTTTTTATTTTATATTTTAGTTTACAGTCACACTCTTGTGCCCTATGATAAAGGGAAATATCTTTCAATAAAGAATATTTACGATTAAATCTAAATAATATTTATTTATTCAAAATTTGTATGAGATAATATATTTTTTAAAATCTCTGCGGTTTCGATGTGTAACTTAGCTTTATTGCCCAGGTCACTTAATCCGATTAAAATAATGAAAGATTTCTAATAATATTGTTAGGCACATTGTACCCACTATAGTAAGTTTTCGAATACTAAAGTAAAATTTAATCGCTATGGTAACAAGAGAAACTGAGGCGTTAAGTTCTACTACTCAACACGCAATGCCTGGAAAGTTTGACTGTGAGTGGGGAACGAAGTGCCTGGTTCTCTCTGCATATCTAAGCTGAAAATCCTTATTATTTACCATATCGTAAAAATTTATGTTTTTGTTTTTTCCAGAGAAATACTAATAGAGCCTTCATCAGTACAATGTAAAGATATACCCTTGTTAATATTAGTAGCGTCCTCCCCAAACCATTTTGGTCAACGCGACGCTATAAGGAAGTCATGGGGGGGATACTTCCCCACTTATTTTATTATGGGAGTTAATGGTGGAGTGGATGGCTTGAATGTAAGTTAAGTAAGTTTTTCTTTGTTTGTTTCGTAGTTTTTTAGGGTTCCGTACCTTTTAAAGAAAAAAGTTGAAAAAGAAAAAAAAACCACTATGTTGTCCGTCAGTCTGTCTGTCAAGAGCCTCTATCTCAGGAAAGAAATCAAAATCTAATATCAAAGTTTAATATTAAAGCCGTTATTTCAAGTGAGGTATTAGATGAAATGGCTCTGGCTAAACTAAGCTTTACTCTAAGATAAGCATTTTTGTATGGAACCCTGGGTGAGGCCGACTCGTGCTTGCCCGGTTTTTAAGTAGGAGAGATAACGTATTAAATTTAAGATTCTATGTCTTATGTACTTGTCTTATGTGTGTTTGTCTTATATTACATTTTTTTGTGTTTAGCTTATGAAAAAATCTTCGAATCTGTCTCTCTCTATCTACCGATTATTTTTTTTAAATAAAAAAAAACATCTATTTATATTTCTTGCATAATCTGGTAGAAATATAAAATACGGAAAAGGTAAAATATATAATTTTGTCTATTCCAGTCAGATAACTACTTAGAAGCTAAGTACCACAGTGACATTATAATGTACAATTTTCAAGAGCACTATCAGAATTTAACGTTGAAAACTGGTCTCATGCTGCACTGGTCCAAAAGGTAAGGTCAAGGTCAAGTGCATATAGTTATTTACACGATTTTAAAACAAACAAATGATTTTGAGTTTTTTGTCAGTTTGTGTGTTCGTTCGTTCAGGCTAATCTCCGGAATAGTTGAATCGATTTTTTTTGGTACTTTCAATGGAGTCACACACTGTGCCGCTGTGTCATTTTCATACGTTTTGTAAGCTTCTACCATGTTTCTATTTAAATATTGCTTCAGGAGATGTTCTCCAGATATGTTGCTCAAGACGGATGACGATGTGATGATCAACCCTGTCATGATGAACAGACTGTTAGCGGAGAATAGAGGGAGGGATTTAGTAGGCGAGTATTTCTTTGGCTTTTTTAACTACTAAATGAGGTTTTGTTTTTTGTCTGTCTGTCATGTCTTGCCATAATTATTTTCACACTTTGCATTATTTGTTGTTTAGGGACAAGCTAATGTGAAACTGACTGATAACGCTACGCTACGATTTCGACACGAGAGAATGAATTTCCTTACAGTTTTTCCTCGCTCTGGTGGAGAAATAAAATGCGGCGTTAATTTCCGCCATTTGACACGAATTGTTTCAAAAGCTGGGCAATGCATGAAAAGGGAAGCTTAAGACTAAATTCGTTCTGCGTACTCCGGTATGTGCGGGATACAGCAAGAAGTTAAAAAAATATCATATTAACTCATATTGGTATTGGGTGCAAGCTCCACCCCACATAAAATTCCATTACTAAATTCAATAAAAAAACACAACTTATATGAAAATTCCGTTTCTTACAAAAAGGTTACAAAATCCTATCGTCGAGCCCGCACCGCAATTCCTACAACAAGTGGTATTTACCAAAATGGTTGTACCATGAAGACATTATACCTGAATATTTATCGGGAACGGGATATCTTATAAATGGTGGGTATATTTATTTATATTTAAAAAAAAAGGTTGAGACCTGTCGTGGCCCAGGGGCACTAAGTGTGTCTTAGTAAACGCGACTGATTGTGGGTTCGATCCTCACTCGAGGAAATGAAATACTTATTTAAATTTATATTTTCATGTCATCGTTCTGGTGTCCAGGCAAAGCGCGGCGTCGAGTTTCACTACTTAACACGTTATGTCTCCGATGTTAATGAGAACGGAGTTTCTTAACACTGGCAATACCTATAACAAAAAGTTTAAAAGGAGGAAGCCGCGCTAGGCTCGCTAGTATTAGTATATGTTTATTAATATTTTTATTTTTATTATTTTCAGGAAAACACATAGATAATATCCTCTCAACATCATACAAAGTGCCAATGATTAACTTAGAGGATGTATATTTTACATGTTTAGTCGCTAAACAACAGTTAAACTTAACCCTCAGTCATGACCATCGTTTAAGTCCGTACAAACCGTGGTTTAAACTACAGTGTGTTTACTTTGGTTTAGCCTCATTACATAGTTTAAGTGAAGAAGAAATGAGAACAAAATGGTGGAAAATGAATAATTTAATGAATGAATATAAGAATAATAATACTGTTTGTGATTATTTCTTAAATAATAAGTGGAGTGAATGGTTTTTGTATTGATAAATTAATAATAGTTCTCGTTACCTACGTTGTAACGTGAAGGTAAAAAAATGATACTGCCCGAGTGAGAATCAAACCAACAACCTTCACTTTTATAATCAGACGCCGATTGCGACTTGACGTATGCAATTTTTTTTATTATTTTTTTGTATATATTTTTTAAAATAGCTTTCAAAATGAAATGTGATTAAACTATGCAAATTTGAAACTTGTTATATCCAAATTCTGATACGAAATTACAAGTAAATTATTAAAAAATAATGTAAGACTACTTATAATTACATTAATTTATTAAATGACGTATAAAGACTGATGTATTTTTAAGGAATATTAATCTATAGAAATTAGTGTTCAGTATTCAGTGGCGGAACGATTTGCCTTACCACTACGGCAAGGAAAAGTCTATGTTATCAATACAATATTTTTCCCCGAAAAACGGTTTTAAAGTATTATATATACTATAACTATTGATTATAATTATAATTTTAATTAATATTTAAAAGTATTTGTGTATGTTTAATTTTTTTTAAGTATTTTTTTTATAAAAATGTTTTGCCTATTTAATTATATGTTATTTATTTTGTAATTTAAAAGAAAAAAAAATATTTTTATTGTATAACAATTTCGATGTACCTTGATGAGAACGTATGGCTAGTGGTCAAAAAATTTAAAATATTCTTTCAAATAGACTAATAAGCACTTTTGAATCGTCGAATGAACATATAAACAAAAAAGCTACCACCATTTCTCAAGGCAGTCCTGCTGAGAAGAGCCGGCAAGGAACTCAATAGTTGCTCTTTTCAAAGTCAATGGTATAATTCAATTATTCCATTAACTGTCAATTATCATACAAGACAATCAATAGATACAGACATGCTTATCCTCTAAATATTCTTGAACAGTGTAATAAGCTTTGCTTGTTAGAATTTTTTTTACAGATACTTTAAATTGTTGTTGTGGTAAACTTAGAACACATTGTGAAATTTTATTAAATTATATAAAAAAGATTTATTAACTTTTTGGAGGCGAAAACTTGGCGTAACAATCTTATCTTTATTTCTCATTCCTATTGTATGTTTATTACTATTTTTGCTATGACATTGTATATGTTGTCGGGCAAACAGAATGTTATAGTATACAAATTGTGAAGAAACTGTATACCTGCATCTTTGAAAACATCTCGCAGAGAATCTCGAGCTTTTATGTTATAAATACGTCTCCCAGCTTTCTTTTAGTGAATGAATATTGAATTTATATCTGTAGCAATGCGCCAATCAGATCGCTTGGATGGTTTCCCAGGCAAGAGGCCCGTGTTCAAATCCCGATACGTTCAAATTAGTACCTATACGTTTTCTAAAAAGTATTTTTCTTTGTAAAAGTGTGGAATAACACTCTAAAAATATTCAAAATAAGTATAATTTCATTTTAAGTTTTGTACTTTTATTGATATTAAATTTTTTATTTTTTTTGTAAATTGTTTTATTGTTTTTATTAATAATCTTATTTGTATTTGTTCTTTAATCAAATTACTATTTCAAAGAAATAGTTAAATTATAAATATCTTTCCAAGAGGAATTTGAATTTGCAACCATTGTATACAACTAAATAAATGTCTTCATATTTTTTGAATCTATAATATATTTAATTGAGGCCATCGTGGCGCAGCGACAATGATTGTGGGTTCGATTCCCTCTCCAGGGAGTGAATTTTAATTTCTTCGGTCTAGTACTTAAAATGTACTTAAAATTACGTAACCTCCACGAGCATTACAAACTCTTTGGTTTTTTAATATCTCAGATCTGAGAAACAGCGGTGTAAAAAAACATAATTAAGTTCGTATTTTATTATTTTCTAGTGATAATGAATTAATTATATCTTTGAATTACTATTTACAACTCACTTCGAGTGTTGTAGTCGCCATGGTGCAGTAAGTCTGTCTGTAAATGTGACGGTTGAGGGTTCATTTATTTTATTTTTTTCGTTCTGATTGCAATATTTCTAAAACATGGCGGTGATCCCCCATGGATCACTCAGTCGTCTCGCTCTCTCTCCTCTCGTTCTCTCTCCTTATTCTGTAATAAGCGGTGGATGTATAAGGTAGTGAAAAAAGTAATATAAGTCTTAAAACAGGTGTTCGCGATAAAGTTTTTATTTTTTCTCATATTCTTATATACTTGAGTGCATTGTTATAGCATTCATTCATTAATGACAGGGATGTATTAGAAACTTTTATTATTAGACACAATTTCTTTTTTTTTATGTAGTATTTTTAGGCCGACTCTATGTCTCGCAAATAGCTGGGTAGGCAGAATGCTTTGCGTCGTGGCGTGTCTAGTGGTGGAACCCAAAGCCGCGCTTTGCCATTCTACCAGAGAAAGGAAAAGAAAATATTTCATTCCCCCAAATGGGAACCAAACCCATAACCGAACACATTTTTACAATAAATAATAGCAACCAATCCGCCAAAACAAAAAAAAACCGCCACATTAATCTCCACAAGTCCATCTCTGATGCCAATAAAAAGTATGCACAAATGCAATTCAAGTAAAACGTTTATATAGCGTTCCGCATCATTGAGTATCATCAATCATCAGTTACAATGTACGTGAGGATAGTGTTGTTGGTTTCTATCATCCTGACCCTGGACGTTGTGTTGGGGGGTGAGTGAAGTTATCATTTTGTTTCATCGTCATTTCTTATTTCAATTAGCAGGGTAGGTAGGGAGCTTAGTGATAAGACACTCAACTTATCGTCAGAATTCTAAACATTGGAAGTTGAATAGCGGAAGAGTAGTGTGAAAATAACTTAAATATTATCATTTTCTCATGTGGGAATCGAACTTAAACCATTACATTAACGGCAAGACTCTGTTTCACTGCTA
This sequence comes from Heliconius cydno galanthus, assembly GCA_036379175.1. Lineage (NCBI taxonomy): Eukaryota > Metazoa > Arthropoda > Insecta > Lepidoptera > Nymphalidae > Heliconius > Heliconius cydno. The sequence continues at coordinate 336,866 of JAKRZM010000768.1, read as the reverse complement.
GGTCACCATGTTTATATTTAAATTTAAAAACATAAAAAAATTAAGGCATAAGAATCTGAACCAGTTTCATGTATATTTAACGTTATCAAATCTTTTTCTTACGTTAATAAAATATATCTTCAAACTACTTGTTGTTTAATATTTAGTAATTTTAAATATAATTGTGATCAAAGTATTATTTATTTAATAAGCCTTTATATCCAATTTATTTGCCATTCGATATATTCACATGTAGGTAACCGGTATTGATTTCACAATGGGTTCTAGTATAAACAAATAATCTCTAGGAAAATCTTCTAGGCTTTTTTTATAATGTCCCAATGCCTACAAAAGAACAGTTCGAAGAACGTGGTCTAAAATGCATGCCCGGAAGGACGACTATACTGATCGAGGAGAATAAGCCTTTAAAATTGAAAGGCAGTTCTGAAGAAGATACCAGAAGGACTCATATGAATGCTATTGCAAGTAAAGATGAGACTTGCAAGGTTTGCGTTTGTTCACTTGAAGGGAAAGACGAATATTGCAGTCGGAGACCAGCGAGGAATGTCAACGAATGTATCAGATTGGCCATTTTGAAGAAATCTATAGAAAAGAATGGTCCATTTTCCCATGATAGGTCGTTGTCGTTTAGGATTAGGCGAGGTTGGTGGGCTAGTGTCGGATCAGTGCAGCTGTGGTTGGAACCATTTAAATCATATTTGGATTTTTGCTAAGTAATTAATTGAACAGTTGAGTAAATGTCCCATTTATACAATTATTGTAATTATAGAACATAATTAATTTAAATAATTTTATAAATATACGACCAACTGCGTTTGCATAAACTATAAAACGTAAAATCACATTTTTTTTGTTACCATCGGAATTCCGATACTTCGAGATTTTCGAGACCGCCTTCTATACTCTCCAAGGAACTAGTCAAACTTCAGCGTTCTACGCCACGTAGTTTCTTCTACTTAACGTATATTTCCAATAGTTCCAAAAGATACTTAACAGTGGCACCTTCACTTTTGGACATCTTTACCTTTAACAAATATCTTTCTATTATTTCATATAAATTTAACTATTATGCTACTTATTCTTTTTCATAAACATTTAAACATAATTATGTATTTTTTAAATATTATCTTAAATCTGACCTTGCAATTTTACTACAAAAGTACATATTTATCCAATATAGATTATATCTGGCATTACGACGAGATACCCTACGCAGCGAAAGCCGCTTGTAGGCGTAGCACCTCATACTACAGCAACAACGTGAACGCCAACGACACTGACATAGACATACCGTCCGATATTGATTCTTTACTAGACTATTCTAATAAAGACATCTGCTTCTACTGCGTTTGTTCAGTAGACGGTACCCATGCTGGATGTATAACTAGGGACCCATGGTACTGTGAATACTATAGGATTATCAGACATCCTAGAGCTCCTAAGGAGAGATATAAGACGCTGTTCCAGCAGGACAGGCCGGCGTACTTCCGGCACTTGTCCTACAGGTTGAGGAGGACTATGGACGATGGGATGATGGAATTTATGGATTTCGGTATGATCGGGTGAAGTTGTTACACGTTATGATATTTGAGTGTGGTGTCTGTCGCTTTGGTTCGTAAATTTTATGGTGTATGTTATATATTGTTTTTATTTATTCGCGTCTTTTTTGTATTTATCAAATAGAAAGAAGGACAAATCACAAATTTCTCATCGTTCTACTTAAACCAGTGAAATGAGAATATTTCAAAAATATGTATAATCGATTAATATTAGTGCCGTTTGAATGTGATCAGCAAATGGATTTTTTTTTACAACTGATCTTTGACATTAGAACTAAAATGATTCCCAAAAATTATAGCACGACCCTTATCGTCTATAAACTGCATCAGTTAATTGACATTCCTCTTTTTTATGGATAAGGAGGCAAATTTACGTGATTAAGAGTAATTGTGGTGATTGAAATTATGGATGGTTTGCCAGCTTAAAATAAAGTTAAAATTCTTGAAAATATACAAGTATAGGACTGAGGTATAAGGATATTCTGTATCGCTTGTCAGGCAGAAAGCAAGAAACGTGACATTGGTGTCAAAAAGTTGATCTCTTTTGATCAACTTTTCTTAATGAAGATGTGAGACTTTAGGAAACCAAACTATAAATGCCAGCCATATAAAATGATGGAAGATGAATGTAGATGTGAAACATCTTTTACTGCAAAGCTAATACATGTTCTGCCTATAGTTAAAAGGAGATAAGGAAATATCCGTCTTTAATATTTGCCTAAACATATTAGAATGGGATATACACACGTATAATAGCTCAGTCAAGACTTACACCAGATTTTTAGAAAAAGGTTTTTATTTGAATTACTAAATGGATAATAAGCATTGGAAACGGCTCTTTTTATCTTATTTTATTTACTTTTAAAGCATGTTTATCTATTAAAAGCAAATTAGTGGAGCAAAATGTTGATGACATTTTAGTATTAAATATATATGACAATAAAATGTCTTATGTACGTACATCGCAACTTGCAACCAATCTGGTCTTTATGTAACTCTCTCTGTTGTATTTTTTCAAAAATTTCTAAACAAACAATTGGTTGCAGGAGGCGATACACTGTGCTGTAATCATCCCGACGGCCACCGTCGTAACCTCCACGAGCAAGTCCGGAACAAGATACGTATGCTGCGTAGGAAAGTGCCAAAAGAGAACATTTTGGGTGGAAGTCCGAGAGGGGATTATGTGGACTTCATTGTTAATAATGATTAAGACAGTTTTGGATCTTAAAAGAATAATTTGTAAGAATGTTTAGGTTTAAAGACATTTGCTCTCAGACATGGACAAGGTGGACAAGACAAAAAGACAAAATGGATGGAAATACTTACATTTTTTAAAAAGGAAAAAGAAAATAACAAAACAGACAGTTTATTATAAATTGGTTATCTAGAATTAATTAGTAAAGACAACATAAAAATAAATGAATAAATAAACACTGAATGGTCCAGAGATCTCCATCTTTCTAAATTTGTTATTTCTGTAAAGAAAGAATTTATTATTAATGGAAATATTGATAGCTTAAATATGAAGATTATTAATGAATATTCGTCAATTGTTTTAAAAATTATTATGATATATAAATGTGATTTTTCTATTTTTTTTATTATAATTTTTTATTAAAACATTTAATCCACACAATTTCTTTTATTTTATATTTTTTGTTTTTTTTTTAAATAGCACGTTTTTGTTTTGCTTGTAATCAACATCATTTAGGTCACAAACCTTTGTACACGATTTTTGGATTTAAAAAGTTTTTGGCACAATTTTGTAATAAAATGGGTTTCTGATTCACAGCTGCACTGGTTTTATCACTATTTAGTTTTTTTTTGTTTTAACATAACCTTAGTATAGTTTAGATATAAATTTTGCTTAACTTTATAATTATTGTGAACTGACTTTCAAGAATTTACTGAAAGACCTTCAGTCTGGTCTAAGACGCTGAACTTCTAACATAACTAAGTACTTGACGTAGTCCAGTGCCAGTCCAGCTGGCATTTATAGTTTGGGAATCGTTTATTGGAATCGATCATTCGATCCATTATGTGAGGAGTGATTTACCAATATGTTCTCAAAACTTATTTAGCTAATTAACAGTAGTGAGGCAGTACGCTTTACATTATATAGCAGGATAGGCAGTGGACACCTACTGTTAAGACATTCCGTTCCCCATTTTCCGCCCAATTATGGAATCATATTATGTTGAGTGAGGAACTCAACGTCAAGCTCTGTCCAGCAGAGAATTTAAACATGATCGTTTCCCCCGCATGGGTATCGAGCACACGACAGTCAGCTATTCCACTTGATCGCAATGGCGAAGATTGAATCGGCCGTTACCAAGATAATGGTAACTTTCATAATTCTGTTTATTTTGAGTGCTGCTTGCGTCTTTTTTTAAAGTGAAAGATTTTCTGGGATAATATTATTTTTTTCAGTGGGCGAAGAAAACAATGGCAAGTGCGTACCATTTGTTTCTGAATATTCCGATTGCAGTGACGGTAAGAATATTTATTTATTAATTATATTACAAGCAATTATGTATATCTATATTATGTGTACTATCTATATTGTTTTGATAATAATCAAAAAGCTGAAGATAAGGCTATATTACCTCGTGTTAAGAATTTTGATGTAATTCATAAGCACCTAAGCTACGGTTAGAGTTACCACGGGCATATAGAATGTAACTTCCGTTCCCCATTATCTTCTGAATTTTGAAGGCATTGCGTGTTAACCGACAGAACTCAGCGCCACGCCTTGCCTCGTTTCCAGATCGCATAAATAATAATATTTTATATGGCCTCAAAAATTAATAATTATTAATTATACAATATATTTTAAGCAAATGCATGTTCCGGATGCACCCGTTGCACATGCAGTGCGGATGGCGAGTGGGATTGCCAAATGGTGTTCGAGTGTCCCTCAGACGATGATGATAACGATGCCAGACACAGTGTCACCGTTGCTCTAGATGATTTATATAATGGTAAGCTTTGTTTGTAATAATTGTTAATGAAATAAGATCTACCCACTTGAGGGAGTCGTATATTTAATATTTTCATTTCCTCGCTCTGGGAACGAGGCAAAGCGCGTTGAATTCCGATAGAGATAAAGTATGAGGTTTTCTTTTAGAAATCGAATGTAAACAATTCAAGTTTGTAGATTTGTCTATCATTTGTGCCGTCAATTTCCCTCGTTATTATGACACTATTTTTTACATTCCATATGTAAAGTTGATCGAAGCTTTTCACGCATTTATGCTTCACATATCGGTCACGCTTCCGTGTTTAGTCTAAGTAGACTAGGGTCGGGGTCGGTAGGGAGTACTATTCTCTTAAGTAAGATTGTCTCAACTAAGTAACCCATTCAGTCAGTTATTTATAAAATGCATAACAAAGACGAATTATCAAAGGTTTTTTTTAACAATTATATTTTCTACAGAACTAAAAAATAAAGAGAAAAAGCAGCCTCGTGTTTTTGTTCCACCACCACCAAAGCCGGATGATGAGTTCATAGGTAATAATGATATTTATGTATTATATAAGTACCACTACTTTTACATTATCGTAAAAAAAATTGTTTTTAACACAATTTCTTTGTCAATTTCAGGTTATATAATCGCTATTCCTAACAAAACATTTTAAATTACGTTTATAAAATAAACAAATGCACAAAAAAGTCTCGTTTTATTTTCATGCACTCTCTGTAAAATGCACTTTATATAATATCTATTAGAATATTTAAATATAATATCATGCAACTTTCGTAAGTACGCAAATTCTATATATCAATATTATTATTCTAATTTTATCACTAAACAAACTAATTTAATTCGGAACATACCTATTAACTTTCACCAGTGGTTTCGACCCTGTGGTCAAATGGAAATAACTAACAATTGTGTATTGCACATGAAAGAGACTTTCTAAGTGTCTGGGGTAAATCTGATCGCAGATATATTAGAACGATTGGTGTAATATAGCCAATACGTGATTAAATTCAATTTAAACAAGAAGTTCCTGAGATTGGCGCGGCCAACCAAACAAACTATTCTATTTTATAATATTAGTATAAATTAGGATTTACGTAACTTGCAGAGATTAACCGATAATTTCAGTTTCAGGTAACAATCCTTATGAAGAAGATTTTGCTTCATACATTAAGAGGCAAAAACGTTCAACCAACAATAAATATGAGGAAGATGACACCAAAAATCATACTGTTAAATTTTATCATACAGTAGACGAATTAAATGAAGGTAATATATATGTTTAAATTTTACTTTTATCCCGTATACTGCAGGAGCTTAGTGTTAAGACCACCGTTCCTATTTTCTGTCTTTCACTCCTCTTTCCACTCAATTTTCGAGAGATTATGTGATAAGTGGTGGAAGTGTTTGACTTCGACATATTACCAGAGAGAGGAAAATAAAATGAATTTATTCCGTGTTTACAGTCAGACGCTGTTATTCACGCATGTGTCACAAAAATATTTTTTTTAATATAAGTAACTTATGTAAATGATGGACCTGTAAATATAAAATATTAAAATATTGTGTCTATACTTTCCAGATACATTAAAAAATTCGGACAAATCAGGAACAATTCAAGCTAAGAGAGTAGAACCTAATCGATCACCAAAAATATCAAGACGAACAGATTTAATAGATGACAATAAAAATAAATCCTCTCTTCATATCAATTACAATCGAGTAGAAGAGTATGATCATCATATCGAAGAGAACAAAATTGTACCAACTGAACATAGTGACAAATTTGATAAAGTAATAAAAGATAAATTAAATAAATTCGTGGGTAATTATACCCAAGAAATTAAAAATTCAGAACTATCAAAACTTATTGTGAATGAATTAAAAGGTGGTTCTGAGGTTATAGGTAACTCAAATGTTCCACCTGTATCTAATATAACTTTTACACCCGAGAATGACACGTTAACAGCAATGGCGTTCATTGCTGGTAATTTGCTTAACAAGTTATGGGATATGGAAAAAGATGCTTCAAATGACTTCACGGAAACTGATGTTCTTAAGCATGAGAAGATAAATGATTTGTTAGAATTATTTAAAGAACCATTAAATATAAGGCAAGAAACATTTCTAAAGAATGCTCTTGAAAGGTTATCGAATACATTGAATAAGAATAAAGATGCTAAAAATATTTCAGTCTGTGAAACAATATCTACAAATGGCGTAAGTGATGAAAATTTAAATAATAATAATCAAGCTGATGTAACTAATCAAAGGCTATGTGACAAAAACCAATCAATAATAAAAGAAGAAGCAAATGAAAGTACTATTACTATTGATGTTATTGAGAAATTGAATAATGTTATTTCTCTTATGAAGAAATTTGAACAAGTTGAAGAAAGTTTAAATGATTTAAAGCACCGAGCTGGTATGGAGCCATCTAATGTTGGAAAAGCACTAACATTTGACGAAAATTCATCAATGCATTTATTTGGTAATTTGTTAGAAAAAATAACGAAATTGCTAATTCCAAGCAAATCTAGTAAAAAACTTATTAAAAAGATAAAAAAATTAAACCAATTTACTAGTAAAGAAAATGACAAAAAAATAATTGAACAAAAATTAGGTGCTAATTTAAGTAATTACAATTTAACCATAAAAGATAAATTAATCTTAGACTATCTCAACCACATAGAAAGTAATCCAAGTTGCTTATTACGCAAAAATATACAAAGACAGAGCACAAAATTAAATGATAAAACCGGAGGAAGAATTCTTTATAACTTATCTGAGTTATTAAAAATAAAATCTCTCACAGATTTAGTGAAATTATCCAAACCCGATGAACATGTTGAAACAACAACAAATATTGCAACTGAATTACCTATGCAAGAAGTACCAATTACAACTATTCTGCGTGAAAATAATTCACTGAAGTTAAATAATACCAAAGAGAAACTGAAAAATCATTTGAAAGCAATTATCGATGATTTACTAGAGCTACAAAATGATACAAATCTTAAGCAAAATAAATTGAATATAGCAGATGCCCTGCCTTGCATTTACAATTTAATGAATGGTGAAAACAAAACAAATAACAAAACATTGTCACAACCTAATGTATCTCCATTGAATAAAATAAAAATATTAATTGATTCAATGAAATTAGAATTCACGACAGTATTGCCTACACGTAGAAGTAATTTATTTATTGAAGAAAGACCTCATTCAGCTAAAGTGTGGGAGAGAGTAATTAAAAATGTTAATAAATTTCGAAAGAATACGCGCAGAACATCTGATTATGAGAAACCAAAAACATATAATGAATTGAAGGAAATGATAGAAAACGTAGAATCAACGGGACACACTTATAAAAATTTTGCGTTGCTGTCTGTCATACCTCCTCATAAAAAACTGATGTTGCTTAAAACTCTCGAAGCCGATACTAAGCAACAAGCTATAGTTTTAGAAAATATAAAGAAATCTGCAAATCATTTAAATAATCTATCTGGTGATAAATTGAATGAATTGAAAGAATTTATAGATAATACCGAAAATAATATAAATTTAAGTATAAAAGTAATGAACAATTTAGCGAAACAAACGAACTCTAAAGATAAATCTTCGGATCTCAACAGAAAAGAACAATTAAGAATGCCAGAAACTTCAAAACTTTCAAAAGTAGGCAAAAATGGTATAAAATTGACGAGAGATCAAATAATAATTCAATTAATTGAAAATCGCATTAAATTGTATTTGAAATCTAAAGAATCTAGGGATGCAGATCTAATTTATGATGTGAATTACAATATAGGCAAAAGAATTTTGTCTTTGATAAAAAGTGGAAATATAAGAGTCGCTAAGGAGCTATTTAAAATATTTATTGCTAATCATCGGGAAGAAGAAAATGTAGCAAGAAAAGAACGTAAGTTCAAAGTCTCTTAACTTAAGAATTTAAGCTAGAAATATTTAAAGCTTTTATAACGGATGTACCTAGTTACTTGTAATTTCAGTATTTCCCTTTAATTTAGAAAAAAATATACCAATGAGATTGCAATGGTTCGTAAATATTTAAGATTCTTAAAATTTCGTTAAATTTGATTTCGATTGTACCAATTTCTCTGTAAATGTCGAATACGCGAGTTATTCTCCAAATAATAATATTTATATTTTTTGCTATAAATATGTAATAATATATATTTTTTATAGCTATAACAACGAAATTAGAAAAACCTTTACCGTTTCAAAATGTGATCGACAGTCAAGTTTTCAAGCCACAATTAGATATGTCCCCAGATCAACTGTTCAAGAGACTATTAGATGTAAAAAATATTAACTTATAATATAATTTATGTTTTTTTTATTTTTGTATTGTGATGCTTAATAAATGTTTTTTTTATTGACATTTTTTTGGTTTGTTTGTTTTGAAAAAAAAAAACACTTAAAAACATTTGAAAATTATGGTTGTGGATGTATCTGTTAATGCTTTAAATTGTTTTCATTTGCGTTGTCAGAGCTTGTCAATTAATTGATTCAAAAATTGGCCGCAATTTTGTGAAAAGGGTATCTTAACGGGTAGTCTGCTTATCCTGCTATATGCTAAAGATGAGTTTTGGGCTATAGGGTTAATTACTCGCTAATTACTTTATTATCTAAAAGTGAATACCATTTTTGCTCAGCTAATATAATATTTAATTTCTAATTATTATTTTATTTATTTACTAAGTGTAGGGTAGAGTAGCACTCGTTGACAGTTTGACATTTTAGACATCAGTAGCAGACATCTTTTTGTATTTGTGCCCTGAAAATATATTTGTTAATATTAAATATTAAGGAAATAATTAGGAATGTTATTTGAAAAATATATTTTATAATGGATTTAATTGGAATTGATTTTCTTTCTTTACCTTTATGCTTTAGGTCCTTTAACGTCTTAGTTTTATTGTTTTTTTTGTCTACGCCATGTTTTACTTTCCCTCTTAAATAGCCAGGAATTATATTTTTAATACGATTCGTAAAATTATTTAAATTAGTGTTCCTTTTACTTCTAGAAGCTCCTAGATTTTTCTGCCATTTTCGCATCGTCTCTTCATATTTAGCTAGGTTCTGTTTTTTCATTTCGCTCATTTTTATTTTCTTAATATTCATAGGTTCTGGTACTTTTGTGAATATATCTGTAATATCAGTTTTAGAATTTCTAAGCAATTTTTTAATTTGCTGTATAAAACTTTTTTTTGCCGATTTTTTCGTGTTTTTGCTTTTTGAATCTTTTCTTAATTTTTCATTTTTATTTTGGTTCAACAGTTGAAATTGTATTATTTGCACCACACGATTATTAATTTTCTTAAAATCTGCTCCTATTTTTGATACTAATCTTTCTATTACAAAATCATTAATAATAGTCGTACGTCGATTTTGAGCATATTCTAGTGATTCTATAGCTTTACTTATTTTAAATATATCTTTACATAATTCTAATACAAACAGTTTTAAACTATACAAGCGTTCTGAAATGACATTTGTGCTGATATCATTCATTTTATTCCATTTATTTCCAATATTAATTATATAATTTTCTATTTCGTTATTAGGATCTAAAATTCTTGAAAATGAATTAAAAGAATCTTCTGTATAAATAAAATTAATAATTCTTTCTAGAATTTTTCTTGAAGTTTGCGATAACGGTGCCAAAGCATCACCTATTGGTGTGTCTTTGTCCAAAAGTCCCAAAATATTTTTTACAGAGTCTATATCATTTAAATTGTCATGATAAACTGAATTAAATTTTCGTCTGAAATTTTCAATTTTTTCGTGTTTTTCAAATCTTTTGTGTATTTTATCCTTTTGTGTAAATTTTCTCATAGCTCTTATCAAAATTTTCAATTCTTGCGACATTGGAGATTTAGACAATTTTTGTATTATTGCTATATCTCGCATAACTTCATGGATATCTTTTTTCAATTTTTTTACATATTTATCGAGAATATTTATGTTGCGTCTTCTAAAGTCAATTTCAGGTGGTAATTCAATTTGATAGAAATTAAAAGAAGAATTTCCTTTATTTTCATACATTTTCTTCGTGTGATTTGAATCAGTAATGTTAGTATCCAATTTCAAATATTTCATAAGTTTCTTTTTAATATGAATAAGTTGATTGATTTCCTTTTCTTTATCGCTTATGATATTATTTAATGGCTCTAGAATATTATTATATTGGTTTTGTTTCTGATTTTTATCAGAAGTATTGACGTTCAATGTAGTGCTGCGACTTTCATTAGTTATTAGAACTACACTTCGTTTCTCTAAATGTTTTAGTATTGAAGAATTATTATCTAAAATATAAACAAAGAGTTACAGAAAACAACAAATAAAAACAAAATGACCATAAAATAAATGAAAATTAGTAAGATTTGAATTTGTATTTGCAATAACGTACAGTACTANTTTACATATTTATCGAGAATATTTATGTTGCGTCTTCTAAAGTCAATTTCAGGTGGTAATTCAATTTGATAGAAATTAAAAGAAGAATTTCCTTTATTTTCATACATTTTCTTCGTGTGATTTGAATCAGTAATGTTAGTATCCAATTTCAAATATTTCATAAGTTTCTTTTTGATATGAAGAAGTTGATTGATTTCCTTTTCTTTATCATTAATAATATTGTTTAATGGCTCTAGAATATTATTATATTGGTTTTGTTTCTGATTTTTATCAGAAGTATTGACGTTCAATGTAGTGCTGCGACTTTCATTAGTTATTAGAACTACACTTCGTTTCTCTAAATGTTTTAGTATTGAAGAATTATTATCTAAAATATAAACAAAGAGTTACAGGAAACAACAAATAAGAACAAAATGACCATAAAATAAATGAAGATTAGTAAGATTTGAATTTGTATCTGCAATAACGTACAGTACTACAAATAAATAAATATACCTTAGACAAAAAACCTATTGTAAGGTTATACAATTGAGGACATTGTATAACTTTATAATAGTGTGCTGGGTTAGTTTCTCACTCGGGAATTTAAACTGCGGTGTTGGGTTCTGCCACCCAACACTTAATGTTTCGAGTTCGGACGGAAAGAAAAGAAAAGAGTTTTCCTTCTGCCTTCCTCGTTATATGTGGTACAAAACTTGTGGAACTTGAAGCATATAATCAAAAGAAACCATCATTTTAATTTTACCTTGAGTATGTGTAATATTGATATTAGCTTGTTTAATTGCAAGCTTTGTCAAATTTCTTCTATCTTCATCAAACTTTTTATCAAAAGAATCTATTCCATACAACCATTTTAAGATACGAATATATTTATTTATATCAAAACTGGTCCATTTTTTTGTTTTATTGGAATTATTGTTTTGAACTGAAATATATAAATGATATAAAAATCTTTAAAAGAAGCAAACGCTCTAGCCTCTAGGGCTTCAGTGGTTGTGGGTTCAATTTTTGCTCGGTAAAATGAATTATTTTCCAAGTCTTCGCTCTGGTAACAATATAAAGCACGGTGTTAAGTTCTGCTCTATAATGTGAAGCTCATCGTAGCATATTACCTTCATTATGATCAGCAATCATATTAGCAGCTATATTTAAACTTCCAAGCTTTGCCATATTTCTTTCATTTTCAATGGATTTTTTTCCCATAGAATCCGTTCCGTACCACCATTGTAGAGTTCGATTGTATTTGGTTATATTATCATTTTTAAGAATAATAAGTGGTTTTATTTTGTTTAAATTATTATTAATTGTATCTGGAAAAAAATACATATGAAAATATTCGATATACGCTCGTAGTCTGCCTTTTGCAGCATGCCATCCCAAAGCGTAATATACATAACATTCGATACGATTATCACTCGGGGGAATGATATATTTAATATTTTCATCTTTTCGCTGTGGTAACGAGGCAAAGGCAAACACTCCACTTTCTCTTACAACACTTTTGTGATTCACTTTTCGTTAAATTTTTGAGGCACCTCGTGTCATCTTACCAGAACGAGGAAATAAGAAAATATCGTTCCCTTGAATAGGAATCCAATCCGCAACTGTAGCGCTTATAATCAGTAATAATTAATTATTATATCAAATAAGTATTATATTACCGTGAGAATGCGTAGTACTTATATTGTCAGTTCTATTTAAACTCGCAGGATTTTCTTGCTCTATAGAAGATACATTTCTTATAATTTCAACAGAGCTTTCTTCTAAAGAATCGATACCATACAACCAATTTAGAGTACGTTTATAATTATTTATATCGTCATTATTAAAATCGGTAGACCTCTTCATTCTATGAAGATTATTTGTTTTAACTGAAATTTATTAATAAGTATTATTTAAGTTCTATCTATACTAATATTAAAAAAAACTGAAGATTTTGTTTGGTTGAACGCGCTAATCTCCGGCACTACCGATACGAATTGAAAATCGTGAGGGTAGTGGATTCGGGAGAATTAATTTATTTCATTTCCTCACTCTTGTTTATTTATTTATTTATTTACACTTTATTGTGCATAAAAAAGTGTAAAAAAAAGATTGATTAAGAACCTGCAACAAAAACATAAGAAGGATTCGACATGACAGGATAAAAATAACGGCCAAGATTTGAATTCTGTGACATAAATTAAATAAAAATATTCGAATACGTACGTAGATTTAAGTTTTCCATAGTTTTAACTAATACCCGATGGTCTATAACTATTGAAGAGCTTGTATGACAATTTTCTATTGTAGTACAATTCCATGTTCCAGAGACATCGCAATTGCATATTTGGCACCCGCTGCATATATTGTCTATGGAATGTAAAAAAACAATACTTTTTTATATACAGAGGCCGTCGCGGCGTAGCGGCACAACGTCTGACTATAATCGCAACGGATGCGGGTTCGATCCCAACTCGGGGAATAAATTATTTTCATTTTGTAGCTCAAGAGCTACAAAAAGCTTGGTACAAGTACCAAGATTTGGTTATCTTATATCTGTTTTGGTATCCTGATCCGAAGTATTACCCTTAAGATTTCTGCCTATTATTCTGGTTGTTAGTAAATTTGACTATTAAACAGGTGGTTGTGGGTTTGATTTTCAAAAAAAGAAGCAGATTGATGTCTTGAATATGAGTGCTGGCTCTAATTTAATGCAATTTAAGCAAATATTACATTACTTCATTAGATTTTTCATTAATTTTCACTATTACTCTAGTCTAGTTAGCCGGCAGTTGCCAGTTCATTTTCTCGTCCTAATGATTGACAACAAATGTCTCTATCTCTACAATTGGCAACAAATGTCTCTATCTCTACAATTGAGAACAAATATTTCTATCTCTACAATTGACAACAAATATCTCTATCTCTATCTCTTGACAACAAATATCTCTATCTCTATCTATTGATCGAAAGTAAAGATAATATACCTTTTAGTTTGCTTGAGACCTGTCAAAATGTATTTTTTTGTTATTCTTACCTTTATGACAGTTTGTATACTGCGATACTAAAGGTATACAGTATTGAAACGAGGAAGCCGATGAAGCTGAAATAAGTTACCCATTAATTATTGAATATTTTAAACAATTTTATATGTACGAGGATTTAGGATTCTAAGATTGGTTTTTTTACTTCAAGTATTATAATCATTTCGAATATAGTACAGTAGATAGAGGCAACTTAGTGTTAGGACACTCCGTCTTGCACGGCCCAATTTTCAAGACATTGCGTATTGAGTAGCGGAACGTGAACGCCACGCTTTGTCTTGTTACTTAGATATGAAAATAGGA
>JAKRZM010000768.1:257835-322218 GCA_036379175.1 Heliconius cydno galanthus | reverse complement strand
ACGTATGTGTGCGTCACACGAAATACAGGTATGGATAAAAATCGTGAAATGAAAAAAAATTCCTACGTCCAAACTGTTGAGGTACCTTGATTAATTTCTTAGGTGTGGGTTTGAAATATATTACCCTATATGCAGTTTCAATAAAAGAAGCGCTGCCTCTTCCACCCTGTATAACGTAAGTTAGGTTTCTTCTGTCTGTTTGAGTAAAGAGAATTAGATATTTTTTAGCGTTACGCTTTTTTCCCGTATATAACAAGGTGGAGAAAACGTAGAGATCAAGTCATCGTGTGCTAAGTTGTGGAACTCAACGACACGTTTGTCTACCAAAGTGAGGAAAAGAAAACAATTAATTCCGCTGATTGGGAATCGAACCCACAGCCTCCTCGTTTACATTTAAACATTGTCCCCTAAGCAATTAAATAATTTCCTCAAGAAAAGGGAAGTATTATGTAAGCAACCTTACCGGAAACGTAACAAACGGTAAGCAGCAGCGCTACGTGCATCGTCAGAACAATACAATACAATGCATTTCGTAATACGAGAATGTTTGAATATCTTTGGGGATGGATTTTGGTAGATTTTAATTAAATGTGTGTAGGTTTTAATTATGTTAGAATTTATTCCCTAGAACTCTTGTTCTACAATGAATATAAAGATGACATAATATTTTCTTATGATAAGTTTTCTTTCTTCGTTCCCATTAAGACACTACTGTTCCCCACTTTTTGCTGAATTCTCGGGACATTATATTATGTCGATTTGCGGAACTCAACGGCGCGCTTTGCCTCGTTACCAGAGCGAGGAAATGAAAATATTCAATATTTTATTTCCTCGCTCGAATCGAAATTGACTGACAGACAAAGAATAGACGAAACTACTGCACTTGGAAAATTAAAATTTGAGGTATATGTAGAGTGTAGAAGGAGACCTTAGACGAGAAGACGCTGAAATACCTACGGGAACGATAGAGACGAGATTTTTAACTTTTTTTTTTCCTGACAAAATCTCGAAAAATGGGCGGTGTCATGAGTGGCATGAGTGTCATAACATTTAGTTCCCTTTGTCTACCCTGCTAATTGCGGGAAGATAAATAAATAAGAAATGTAGAATCCGTACCTGTTCACAAAACATTTGAATTTTCAGTGTTTACAAACACGTTTGGTGTTTCAACGAGAACGAGTCTGCCGTCATTATTTACCGTTCAAGTAGGAAAATGCTCGTGTTGTTTCTTTTATTGCATTTTGTTCTTGGAAATGGTGAGGGATTACTTAGAAAATTTGGCTACTACATAATTTATTTTCTGTTATTTTAATTTTATCTGCTTATATCTTAGGTATTGAAGTCGTCGTGGCGTAGTGTCACAGCGTCTGTTTGTAAACGCGCCAGTTTTGGGTTCAATTACCAATGGGGGGAATGAATTATTTTTGTTTCCACGCTATGGTCACAAGACAAAACGCTGCGTTAAGTTCTGTCGCTTAATAGGCAATGTTTTAAAAAATATTTCGGCAAAAGGGGAACGAAATGTCTTGGGTACAAGGTTCCCTCTGTGTATCCTGCTGGATACGGGACGTTGCGTTAGGCTAAAGATAATGATGTATATACTAGCTTTTACTGCGGCTTTCCCACCGTCTGTCTCAGGTAACTTAAGAATTAAAGCGATGATAGTTTTTCTCGTTAAATGGATTTTCCAGAAAAAAATAATTTTATTATTCCTCTAGTTTCTGAGATTAGCATGCAAGGCAAACTTTTCAGCTTTATTATATTAGTAAAGATTGTATATAATTTTCTATAAAAAAAATTGTCAAGATTCAAGGCTATTACAATTACAAATTCTGGTGGATTCTAAGAATTATTTTTTGATTAGTATAAAATATTTTTGAAAAAAGAGTTCTGCTACTCAACACGCAATTTTGTAGTAATCGAAATTTGACCGGAAAGTGGTGAACGGATTGCCTTAACACTAAGTTCCCTGTACCTATAATGCTACGCGGGATAAAGCGTGAATCTGCAATCACTTATATTGGTATCATACTCGTAGAAATTTTGTAATAAGTAAGAATTTTCATTGAATTAGCTGTAATTCTTCATAGATTATTTTTTATCTCCAGGCATCTTCCGCAACTGGTGGGGTAAGCAAATAGAACACAGTGACTAATCACTCTTTTTGCTAAACAATATATTTTTTAATTTTGTTTTCCTTATTTGTACTAAAATATAATATTATTAAACTAAACGACGTATTTAGTTGAAACTTAACAATTTTTCATGTTCAATGAAGACCTTTAGACTTGCTTTGATAATTACACACTATATTTCTTGTTATTTTTATGCCATACATGTGGTCTATGTTGTAGCTTAATAGGCCTAGTCTTAAGATACAATTCACAGGGTTTGGCAGTAAACGCGACGCGACTGTAGGACGTCTTTTTCTAGCTCTCTCTCGGTGCACGGGGAACGGAGTGTGTTAGCACTATGTACCCTCTGTCTATCCTGCTCCATATACAGAATACAGAGTGACACTATAAACAAAAAATCATTACTATATATTACGTAGGTATATAGAAGATTAAAAAGCGGTTTTTAAACGTAAATATCTTTATTCAACGTACTTTAAAAGAAAAACTAATGATTCTGTTTCATAGGTATACACTAAAAACTGGACATATTTTTTTTTTGTTTCAGATTCACCAAAATCCAAATATATTATGGACCATATAGACACCTGCCCGGATATAGGTTATTACTTCAAGCGGGAATCGAATCCGAACGCATTAGACGAGTCGTGCTACCTCTGCTTCTGTCAGAACAACGGAACTGCTGTGTGCTGGCCGCGAGACAACAGGAGGTGTGATAAGAAGCATTATTATCATGCTGGGAGACGAAAACGGTATGAATTTTTTTTTTTATAAAACGACAATGACATTTGTCATCATTTTAAAGATTCCCGGGGGGTATGTATTTTTTTTAGCTTTACTCTTTTTACCCGGTTTTTAAATAGTCGTCTCAAATCTAAGAGGCGTGTGTCCCGCTACGAAAAAGTCTTATACATATTAGATAATAATAATAAGTCAAATCACGCTGTATCCCGTACACAGCAATGTAGGCGGGGGAACCTAGTGTTAAGACACTCCGTTACCGCTGAATTCTGAAGGCTTTGTGTGTTGTTTGGCGGAACTCAACGCTGCGCTTTGCCTCGACACCAGAATGAAGAAATGGAAATATAAATTTAAATAAATATTTAATTTCCTTCAGTTGGGTGGTCGAACCCACAACCACTCGCGTTTGAATTAAAAATATTTAAAATAATTAATGAAAGTACTATAATTATCTGCACAGAGACTCCAGAATGCGTCGGTCGCCTTCCTTTACCGATATATTCTTCCGTGATGCTGCTAGAGACAGTAAGTTAGAATTTTTACTTCAAATTTAAAATATTCTTTACTAATTTTAAGTTAAATATTAATAAATAACGTATTCAATATTATTTTTTGTATAAAAGATTAAGTTGAGATCTAGCTCCAAGGTTTTTTTTTGCAGTTTTCAACAAACAACTACCAGAACAGTGTAAGCCTCATGAGTCAAGTTTCAGTGAAGGATGTCCACCAGGTAAAAGATATATAAGACATGCTTGTATATAGGTAATAGGCTTTGACTTAAAAAAATCTTAAAATACTTTAACTCCATTTTTTTTGAAGTTTTGTAATATAGTGTTATTACGTACGNAGTGACACTATAAACAAAAAATCATTACTATATATTACGTAGGTATATAGAAGATTAAAAAGCGGTTTTTAAACGTAAATATCTTTATTCAACGTACTTTAAAAGAAAAACTAATGATTCTGTTTCATAGGTATACACTAAAAACTGGACATATTTTTTTTTTGTTTCAGATTCACCAAAATCCAAATATATTATGGACCATATAGACACCTGCCCGGATATAGGTTATTACTTCAAGCGGGAATCGAATCCGAACGCATTAGACGAGTCGTGCTACCTCTGCTTCTGTCAGAACAACGGAACTGCTGTGTGCTGGCCGCGAGACAACAGGAGGTGTGATAAGAAGCATTATTATCATGCTGGGAGACGAAAACGGTATGAATTTTTTTTTTTTATAAAAAGACAATGACATTTTTCATCATTTTAAAGATTCCCGGGGGTATGTATTTTTTTTCGCTTTACTCTTTTTACCCGGTTTTTAAATAGTCGTCTCAAATTTAAGAGTCAATTTTATGTGTCCCGTTACGAAAAAGTCTTATACATATTAATTAAAAATAATAATAATAATAAGTCAAATCACGCTGTATCCCGCACACAGCAATGTAGGCGGGGGAACCTAGTGTTAAGACACTCCGTTCCTCACTTTGTGTGTTCAAAATTTGTGTGTTGTTTGGCGGAACTCAACGCCGCGTTTTGCCTCCACCTTCAGTGGGATGGT
The DNA here is from genome assembly GCA_036379175.1 of Heliconius cydno galanthus. Classification (NCBI taxonomy): domain Eukaryota; kingdom Metazoa; phylum Arthropoda; class Insecta; order Lepidoptera; family Nymphalidae; genus Heliconius; species Heliconius cydno. The sequence continues at coordinate 317,777 of JAKRZM010000768.1, read as the reverse complement.
CGAATCAACAACCAGTTGCGTTTACTACAGTCACACGTTGTGCCTCTGCGTCCCTGGCGTCACTTTGTGTGGAATTAAAAATATTTAAAATAATTAATAACTATACTATAATTATCTGCACAGAGACTCCAGAATGCGTCGGTCGCCCTCCTTTACCGATATATTCTTCCGTGATGCTGCTAGAGACAGTAAGTGTTTATACTAATAAAGAATTTTTACTTCAAATTTCAAATATTATTTACTAATTTTAAGTAAAATATTAATAAATAACGTATACAATATTATGTTTTGTATAAAATGTCCAATTTAAGATCTAGCTCCAAGGTTTTTTTTTGCAGTTTTCAACAAACAACTACCAGAACAGTGTAAGCCTCATGAGTCAAGTTTCAGTGAAGGATGTCCACCAGGTAAAAGATATATAAGAGATGCTTGTAATAGGGTATGACTTAAAAATAATCTTAAAATGCTCTAATTCTAATTTTCTTAAAGCATTGTAATATAGTGTTTGACCAAAATCAAAATATTTATTAATCTTTATTTGATTAGAGCATCACATCTAATTAAAGAAATGGCTTTATTCATAGCCATGTCTTTGATTCAAGATGTCAACTTGGGACCTTACCAGTAACTAAGCACCTGACTGTAAGCACTACGGTTGTTGGTCCGATTCCCATTCAGGGGAAATGAAACGATTTTCATCTCTTCGCACCGGTAAGAAAATAAAGCGTGGCCTTCAATTCTATCTCTCAGCACGCAATATGTCGATAATTAGGCAGTGCATGGGTTACAAAGTGCCTTAACACTAGGTATCCTATACAGAAGATTTGCATTTGAATTTCAATAAAATTTTGTGTTGGATTCCGTCATATAACTTTGAGAAAGACGGGAAATAGAAAATAGAAAAATATACTAAAATAATAACTAAAAATAAAAACGTATATGTATGTTACAGCTGACTGGTGTGTCGGTTGCACTGTGTGTGACTGCGATGCCAACGGACGATGGGACTGTCACATATTGAGTTTCTGTTCTGATAGTAAGTAAAAATTTGAAATGTTCTAATAGAAAAAAATATCTTACTTCACATAGTTATAAGCAGATTAAGCTTGAATTTTCATGAATTATTTACATTTTAATAAATACAATTATTTTATATCTCTAAATAATTTGTAGATAAAGGTAAAAATAAAATAAAGAAAAGGAAAAGTTCACTAAGAAACAAAATTACTAAAAGACAGCTGACAACAAAAGCTCCTAAGACAGTGACTACAAAGAAATATAATAAAAAATCTTCGAATAAAAATCAAAAGGCTAAGAAATTGGCACAAAAACAAAATACAAAACAAATGTACCCAAAAAACAAGAAGCAACTGGAAATGCAAAAGAAAAAGGCTACGTTAAATAAATCCAAAATATCTTTACAAAAGAAAGTTATTTCTACAAAGAGAAAGGCACCAGTAAACAAGAAAAGCTTTCAACAAAATAAAAAACCAACTATAAACACATATAAAACAATACCCAAGACAACGAAAAAAAATGATACGGCAGCTTTGTTCGCGGAAACAATATTTAAAAAAGTAATGGCTTCTGTGGAAAAAATATTATATGAGACTCAAAAAAATGCAAGCAAGGCAAAAAATAATAAAGTAATACAAAAAAGATCAATGTCTAAGCAAGTTTACACAAAGAAAAATAAAAGAAGCAAAATGAAACCTGGAAAGATAAATAAGATAAACAAGAAACAATGGATAATTGAAAAGAAACAGAACGAAAAATTAGGGAGATATTCAAGAAGAAAAAGAGAAATTAGTTTCAACGATTATCAAAATATTACTGAAGAAGGTAAAAAATAAGTATACCTAGAATTTTTTGTTAAACATATGTAAAAATAATTTTTTATTTTACCATACATTTTTTATATTTCAGCAAATTCCACAACACCTAAAATTACTCCTTTTGTAATACAAGAGATGGATGTATCTAAAAAACAATTCAATATTAAAAATGAATTTGTATTATTTAATATTACAGCTGATACATTAAATAAACGTAATTACTTTCATTATACAGTCGTCAGTAATGATATAAATGATGAAAAAAAATTAACGACTATAAAACCACAAAATGAAAGTTATGAAAATAGATTAACTACAACGCAAGCTAAAAATATGGATTATGATAAAAAGTTATCTACTGATATAGAAAATATTCAAAACATTTTAAGCAAACAGAGAAACAACAAGCACATTAATAAAATATTTCAAAATATTGTTAATGTAACAGAGAAAGCAAAACAATTTTCTATGGGTGATAAAAAGATTAATACTACATGTGGCAAAATCTGTGAATTTATGAAGTATTTCAAGAAGAACGTTTATGACTTTCATAGCAAGAGTTCAACGATGTCACCAAATATAAATAAAGAAAGTAATATTCTTGATAAAATAAAAATATTTTTAGCAAAAATATTTAAGAAGCAAAAAATAAACAACATAAAAAAATACCCGTTCCGAAAACAGAATTTTATAAAAGTTTTATGTAAAAGTCTTAATTCATGCAATTATAACGTCACTGATAAATTGCTACATTCAAAGCTTAATCAATTAAAGGTGGAAAGCAACAAAATAATTAAATCAGTCAAAATTATTAAAGGGCTTCTTAAATTACTAAGTCGTAATAAAAATCGTGTAAATGATAAATTGAATAGAGGTATACAATTTAAAAACAACGATGAAAAAATACTTAGTGCAATAATCAAAGATGAATATGAAGCATTTCTCTTTAATCTGACAGAAACTCAACGTGTCCAAATTCGTTATATTAAAGAAAATACGCTTGTGTTTATTGAGTCCATAGAAAACTTTGCTAATATTCTCAGTGATTTAGTGGAAATATTAAGCAAGAAATATAACAAGAAAAAAGAACTATCACGTCGGCATTATAGATGCTTAAGAAAACCACAAGTCAATAAAGATATAATGGCACAAAAATTGCAAAAATTAAAGAACTTATTAATGCGTTATAATTTAGTTCAAAATAAATTCATGAAGCAAATGTACGAGGCCATTTCTGCATTGAATTCGACGCAAAACATGGTAAAAATAAAGAAAATGCCAAAGGTGAGTAATAAATATGAAACTAAAAATAGAACTATCACAACAGACATTTATTTAGAAAATATTGTCAGAAATCTCAGAAAACTCAAAGAATTAGCTTTAAAGTTGAGTTCTAAGAACCGAAGAAAAAGATCTGCTCTGGATGATGACCACGCCATAGAATATTTACTAACGCTAATGGAATATATACTAAAACAGAATCGCCCTTTAAATGTCGCACCAGGTAAAGTATTACTATTTTAAAACGTTTTTTTGGAAAAAATAAACATTAATATTGTTTAAATTTTTACAATTTCAGCAAAAGACGGTATTGATTTAATTATAGAAGCTATCAAAAACGCCCCTGATGTTAAATCTGTTAAAAAGAAAGTTCTTGATTATATTTCAACTACGGAAAGTACGACTAACTCATATAGTGATGTTAACTTTAATAACAAATCTAATGGATTCAAAACTTTTGAGTCGATGGATAACGATGACTCAGGGGAGTTAAAGGATAGTCATTCAAATGATTTGAAAGAAAAAAATATTGAAAAGAAAATAGTTACTCCAGAAGTTGAAACTAACCATAACAACTACAAAACAAACAACGAATTAGAAACAAAACAGAAGTTTGATATATTTTTTGATGATGACGACGAGGTAATCATTGAAAATGTAACAAAATTTAGTGCAGATGCAGAAACCTTTGCATCTACTGATTTTAATAAACTTCCTACACGAACTTTGAGACCAATTTATGTAGATTCACAAGAACAAAAAGGTAAAGCAAAATTAGACTGGATAGAGGAAAATTTTAGTAACGAAAAACGTGTCGACGCAATAACAGAAAAAATATTAAAAGTAACACGAACACTCAACCAAAAGGGGAAACATGCCACTGGCACAAGTAGTATGTCAGCGGAGAGTGTAGAAAAAAATGAAAAAATAAAGTTAGCTTCAGATGAAGTGTACAAGCGGCAAATGAATCTTTTCAATACCCTCGACTACGGGACGGAGAGATCTCCTTTAGATTCGGATTCCAGAGAAGACAAGTATAACGTCGAGGTGCCAATGGATTTTACTTAATAATTTTAATACTTATTAACACGCTGTTATTTGGTCGATTTGTAACTGAATTAGAATCACTTATAATATCACACGTACACATCATTCGGCAGTTACACAGAATGGAATTGTCAGCACCACTTTATATGAAACCACAGTTTTAACTACTCTATAAAAGCCTAATATAATTCAGAAAAAAAAATAATTCCCAAAAATGAAATAGTTATTTTTTCAAACAAAACAAATAATAAAATTATCGTTTTAAAATAAAACGCCATTTGTAAGGTATAACATAGGCACGCAAACACTTACCTGTCAGAGCGACAACGTCGCATACGTATGTGTGCGTTACACGAAATACAGGTATGAATAAAAATCGTGAAATGAAAAAAAAATCCTACGTCCAAACTGTTGAGGTACCTTGATTAATTTCTTTAGTTCTGGGTTTGAAATATTTTACCCTATATGCAGTTTCAGTAAAAGGAGCGCTGCCTCTTCCACCCTGTATATGTAGCTTAGGTGACAAAACTATAATATATCATGGAGCTGGTTATCATGGAGAAATTTTCAGAGGTAACATAAATAGAACAAAATATTTAAAATATATTAAATATTTAAATAAAGTCTCTTAATATAAGTAATATATAATATTTAATATTATATTTAATTATTCAATATATGTATGAAATGTGAAGGTAAACTACATAGTTAGCTATATAAAAAATAATATTGCTTATTTAGTATTACAATTACGTGTTTGTACTTTTAGGAAAATGGTAGAAGACGTCATCAAAGTTTAAAAATAGTCTTTCTGCATACATTAATGTATTTAATTTGTTTTTTTTTTATAAATACAATTACGTCATTGTTGCACCAAATGAGCAATATTTAAGTTGTAATCTACTTAGTACTTATGTGTTATTTTACAAACTTGAAAGGTTATAAAATAAAATCTTATAATTGATATTCAAGTTGAATTAGTAAGTGTTTAATATTCCTCTACCTCTATCCTCATTCTGTATCTAGCAGTTTAACTTTGTTGTCTATTTGTTAGCAGGGTAGGCAGGGAGAACCTAGTGTTAAGACACTCCGTTCCCCATATTCCACCCCATTTTCGAATCAATGCTTGTTGATTGGCGAAACTCAGCGCTGCGTTTTATCTTGTTGGCAGAGCGACGAAATGATTGACTCGTTTCCCCGATAGGAATTCAAACCCACAACTATTATATTATTATTTATTTTATTTATACTGATTAGAAAACGACCGGCGTGTTATTGGGCAGTTAATTGTGGGTGCCTGAAAATAAAAAAAAATTGTATACGTCAGCATAAAATAAAATTAATGTAATATAACGATTTTTTTTGTTTTTACTTTGTCTATCCTGTATACAATACAATACAATACAATACAATACAATACAATACAATACAATACAATACAATACAATACAATACAATACAATACAATACAATACAATACAATACAATACAATACAATACAATACAATACAATACAATACAATACAATACAATACAATACAATACAATACAATACAATACAATACAATACAATACAATACAATACAATACAATACAATACAATACAATACAATACAATACAATACAATACAATACAATACAATACAATACAATACAATACAATACAATACAATACAATACAATACAAAACAATACAATACAGAACTCTATATGCGCGATACTCCATGGGCTAAAATTAAATTAAATTTATTCGTATTAAAACCTTAATAAACGTTACTTTGATATTAGATAGATACTTAGATATTCAAGTATATTTCACGCATAACCTTAAAATCTAAACGTTAGCCAACTCCTAGTCTTCAGTAACGTCCGCGCAAAAACCGATATGATCTAAAGTTGTTTTACAATTAGAAATACATTTATACAATAAGACGATTTGTAATATGTTTTTAATATATTTTTCTAATTATAATTAACATATAAAATATACATTTCTTCTAAAATCCTGGAATTCCCAGGAATCGAACCCATAATTTTTCGTGTTTACAGTTGCACGCTTGTGGTTCTGCACCACGACTGGCCTGTAATAAAATAAGTAAAATATTGTGTATTTTGAATAAGTTCCAAAATTTTTCAAAGAAGAAGAAGAAAATCTACCGTTAAGACACTTCATTTCCCACTTTCCGCACAGTTATTGCGTGTTGAGTAGCAGAACTCAACGCCGTGCTTTGTCGATCAGAGTTAAAAAATAAAAAGAAAGGGTGAAAAATATGAAGAAAATCCAAACAGAATTCGAACTGCCAATCAAGTATAAGATAGCGACGGAACGGCAACAAATCGACACCGTACATTCTCTACAGTCTATTTATTACGAATAATAATTTGATATTGGAACTTAGGTATCAAATCTATGTAAGACTAGTACTTAGTTTGGTTCAAGTTACAGAATTTCTTAGTTTTCTTAATTAATAGACGTTATATTTTTGTATCCATCCAAACTGACATACGGTCATTTCGGTATATAGCCACGATTATTTTAAATAAATATTTTATGTACGAATTCGACCATCAAGAAAAGCAACTTAAATCTATCCTTGGTGCACCCTGGAAGCACCCAGTTTCAGTAACGCAGAGCGTTGGCTGATTGACTCGAAGAAGGAAAAGAATATTCCTTCGAGTTGAACGTCATACCAATACATTGTTTAGTTAGGTATCAGGATGGCATCAATCGATAAGTTGTCAATGTTTGTTTAACTTCATGCTGCATCTCTATCTTGCAATATAGCAGAGGAGGCAGAGGGAATCTAGTGTTAAGACATTCCGTTACCCACGTATCACTCTCGGCACTCAACGCCGCAGTTTGTCTTATTATAGAGCGAGAAAATTATTATATATGATTTTTTATATAAAAAATGAAAATGATTTTTTTATATAAAAAAATTCATTTCTCTAATCTGGAATCGAACCCAAAACCATCGCGATTGCAATCAGACACTGCGCCGCTGCGCAACGACAGCCAAAAGAAAACACTATTTGTCTAGACAGCAAATTCTACTCAACTAAATGAATTACCCTAAACCTAAAAGACACATAACTATATATCACATTAAAGATTCTAAAAAACACAGAAGACAAAATAGAAATACAAAAATCGCTACCGCCTATCACTTACGGTGTTGCATTCAATCGCAATGTGGCAACGTTCCACGTCGCTGCCGCCGCGCGCCGTCTGCTTCCGCTTGCAATTGCACCACACAATTAACNGGTTGAAAGTTTGTATGGAAAAATCTTTAAATCGCCACCGATTTTTATAAAATTTGAAATTTAGACTCTTAAAAATATTTCATTGAACACATGTTTCATGGGTTATTAGAATTCACCCTTAAATACGCAAGCGAAGCTGCGCGCGTCCGCTAGTGTATAAATAAAAATATTTGCATACTATTCTTTCATTAACCTATTTTCTTTGAGCTTCACGCTGTATCCCACATATGTAGCTGGGTAGGTAGAGGAAACCTAGTATTAGGACATTTCGTTCCTTACTTTTTGCACAATTTTCGAAACATTGCGTGTTGCGTGGCGGAACTTAACGCTGCGCTTTGTTTTCTTAACAGACCGAAGAAATAAAAAAACATTTTCTCGAGCGAGACTTCTAACCCACAACCGTCTCGTTTGCAGTGCAATAAAAGAAAAATATTTACATAAAAATGTATAATTAACCTATTTTTAATTTATCGTTTTTAATTTATCGCGCATAGTTAAGTATTTGAAATACATACAATTTTAATCCGACATTTCAAACATTCGCAAAAAATATGCATACATAATTGCCAAATTACAAGCGATTAATCCGTTGTACAGAGTCCTTGAATATTTGTAATAATACCGAAATCCAAAGAATGTACTTGTTATAAAAAAGAACGGAACTTTCACGGATTTTAGAGAGCTGATAAACATATTTAACACGCGACATGCTTTTCTATATGCCACGGAACAAAGCGCGGCGTTAAGTACTGTCATTCAAAACGGAATGTCTAAAAAAATTGGCAATGCATGGAGAATCGAGTGCCTACCCAGCTATATAGGAAGAAGCGTTTAGCTATTACTACTTACTTTATATTACACACAGGGTGCCTCTAGGTTCCCTCTGCCTTCCCAGTTACGTGGGATACAGCGTGAGCGGAAAGCAAAAGCACCTGCCTGAATTCTAATAATATACTTTTAAATTAATTACAAGTTCCTATAGTGAAAAGCATTAAATTGCACAGTGCTATTATGTTACATAAATAATGTATGTATATAATTATTAGGCAATCAACCTGCTCCTACTGTTAAATAAATAAAGACGTATTAAGATAGAGAAACAATCTTGTAATTGAACACGACGATTGTGGGTTCAAATTCCTCTAAGGGGAAATTTATGTTACTTACATAGAAAAATTGCGGCGTTGAGTTCTGCAAATTACCTAGCAATATCTTGGCAAACTTGGCAGAAAGTAGAAAGTAAAATAAAATAAAACATTTACAGGGTCCGTTGGGTCTTTTTAAGCTAGACGGTGTATCCCGCACATAGCAGGATAGACAGAGGGAACCTTATATTAATAGATACACTCCGTTGCCCACATTCCGTCGAATTTGGGGTATTTTTGTTGAATGGCGGAACACACACCTGCACTTTGTCTTTTTACCATCGCGAGGCAATGAAAATAATTCTAAATATGTCACATCTAATGAATCGAACCGACTAGTGCAGCGGTTACAGTCAAACACTCGTGCCGCTGTGCCATAACGGCCTAATTAATTTTCAAATATTATATTTATATGAAAAATTGTAACCGTAGTTCCGGCATCTCTAGTATATGGTGATATTACCGCAAAACGTCCTTCAGTCACTTTTTGCTCGACTTACAACGTAGACATTAGACTGGCGTTTAAATTATTATTTACGTTAGAATGTTATTAGAATACAATATTTTTGTTAGCGTGGGATTAGTTTATCGATAAATATGTGAAGGGAAAACTTCAAAACGAATTCTTTTTATGAAGGTTATACGAATGAAGGAGCATAAAATTTGGTTTCTGATTAAATATTTCACAGTGAAAAAGTATGGAATGCGGATATTTTAAAATAAATGCATTAGAATTGTATCAAATTATATTATTTTAATAAACGTTGCGGACACTATATTAAAATATATTACAATTAATTTCGTTTTGCGTTTTGTGAGTGGAATTTCGGGACATCTTTTATCTTTTTCTTTTAGTAAGCTCGTCCACACCCCAAGGAGAAAATATGTACATGCCAATATAAAATACCAACACATATCTAATAACGCGTTCTCATCGTATCCATGTCTACTCTAGTATTGTTAAATATTTTTTTAGCGTCACTCTGGTTCGCTGAATTCTCCGAAACACGGAACTAAACACCGCACTTTATCTTGTTACCAGATAGAGAAAATGTAAATAATTCATTCCTACATTTACAACAGTAAATTTAAGATAACTAACATATGTCATACATACATGTAGGTACATACATCAATTAGGAATTCCTGTTTAATTGCGTCATTAACGCTCACAATCAGTGAGAGGCTGTAAGTCGAACTTTTTTAATTACGTTACCGCCTTTTAAGCAAAGTATAATCGTATTATGTAATGTAGTAAATAACTTGTCCTCTGAACACTTTGTAGTGATTGTGGTGCGAATTTGTTTAAAATTCAGGCTGTTTTTCTTAAATAAATTAAAAAAATATTAATTAAAACCCAATATATTATATATTTCATAAACTCAATATTCAAATATTTGGGCAGAAGGTTCTTAGTGTTGAGACACTGCTTCTGCACACACCACCCAATTTCTGAGATATTATGTGTTGAATAGACACCACCGCGCTCAACACCGCTCTTCGTCTAACTACCAGAGTGTAAAAAATAATATTCGTTCATTAATAATTCGTTTTTACGAGAAAAAACAAAAAACTTAAAATGTTAATATGAAAAAAAAGAAAAACTTAAAATGTTAATATGAACTAATATCTATCTATCTATCTATTTCTTTTTTTTCTTCTTCCCGTTAGAAGGCATATAGAAGTGTAGGCAGAGGAACATAGTGTTGAGACACCGTTCCCTACTTTCCGCCGAATTCTGAAGGCTTAACGTGCTGAGTGGCAAAACTCATCGCGGCGTTTTTGCCTCGACACTAAAGCGAAGAAATGGAAATATTAGTTTTAATAAATATTTAATTTCCTCGACTGAGGATTGAACCCACAACCAGTCGCGTTGTGTCCCTGCCACGACTGGCATCAAACATGAGTTTTATTATAAAATATTTAATATAATAAAATATGAATTTCATCATAGGTGTAATGAAAGCACTCAGTTAGTTATAAAAGAAATAAGCACAGTATTATATTAACGTTTACTTGAATTTCATGTCTTATGTCAGCATCGGCCGCCCCGCCAGTTTCTTACGACCTTAGTTCCCTCTCGATTTTGACATTTCACTGTTTGGCGCCAAACAAACTGTACGCCATTTTGTTTTTTTTTACGCGAAAGAAGTTTACGGTTGACTTTTTATTGTCTAGTGAAAGTGTTATTTAATCTGTGCTTGTGATTTTTACTTCTTTTTTCTTAAAATTTGTAAGGAATTGTGTTTTGGGTAAGTTTTAATATTTTAAATTTGTGATAATTTTAAACTTGGTTATGTGCAATATTTGTATCAATGTAAGTAAGTAAATGTTGAAATTGAGAATTGGTAATTTATTATGAAACTTTTTATTTAATAATATAATTGGTTTATAAATTGTGATTTTTCATTTAAACTTATATTTAGTGTGGTAAAAGTGTAAAAAATATAGCTGTCTCAATATTTATTGTAATGACGCTTTGTGAGATTAGGAAAGATGAATTGTTTTCACAGTAAAGGTTATTGAACGAATTTACTTACACAACGGCATTGCTCTAAGCCTGTCTTTTTATATTTTTTGAATTCCCTGCTATATCCCACATATAGCAGGCAAAGTAAGGCTTATCCTGGCAAGGTGTCTTAGTATTGGGTCCCTAGAAGGAACCTAGTGTTTAGACACCTTGTTCTCCACCTCTGTCCAATTATTTGACACTGCGTATTTAGTGGCTGAACTCAACGACCGCTTTTTTCTGTTACCAGCGCTGAAAATAATTAATTCTTTTAAGTGAGAATCAAACAATCAAAAGATTAAAATCGGCAAATATCTGATCAAACGATGTGCCGCTGGGAAAGAAATGAAGTAAATTATTGTGAATTCTATTCACAGTTAAGGCCATATTTAGGTAACGCAACAAAAAGAAATACGAATATAAAGAAACAAATTTAGACTATTAATTTATAATTTTTTCCCAAACGTTTGTGACTTTGACACAATAAAACATACCTAAGTTCATTGTATTTCCACGCTTAAAGTAAATGGTTTTCTAGTTTAACAGTGTCACGCTTATTCCCCTCATACTGAGACGGACGAAATCGAATTTCCAGACACTTTCCACCTTACACCGTTTTCCACCCTAAATTCCAGACTGCGTGTTAAGCAGCGGAACTCGACGCCGTGGTTTGTTTCAGCAATAAAATCTCCAAGCGGGGATCGTTGTTGTTGCCCACTGAGCCACCATTTTCCCCCATAGCAGGGTAGACAGGGGGAGCCTCTGGCTAGTGTTAAGACGACCCGTTTCCCACATATCACCGAATTTTCGAAAAAATTCTCTAATGAATCCTGAATCCTGAGTTGGAATAACGTTTACAGTTACTGTCATTTTTACAATCAGATGCTGTGCCATCAAGACGTACGTGTAGGAAAATTAAAGGTCAAGAGTAACCCATTAATAAATTTTATGAATACATAACTCTAAATTTTAATTGTTTACTGAATTTTAAGATACCAAGAAGAAACTATTGATGACATATATTTTGTACTTTGTACAGTACAGTTTAAGATTTGCATGTGTAAAATGAATAAAAAAAAATGTGTAAAAATGGCGGAAATCAAAGATCATATAATAGTATATATTAGACATCTTTTTGGTATTTTTTTGGCTGTATAAATCGTATGTTAAACAGAAAAAAAAATGAACCTACTATTAAGGAGTTCCTATAAAGATAAGTTAATTTATAATGTATACAGATTTTAATCAGTACAGTATTTAGTAGATTATATCTTAATAAATATATTTAAATGAATGAAGAACATTGTTTACTTGATTATTTATATAATTATTAATTACACTTGTTACTTTACTTATATAATAAGTATCTATATATTAATACGTGAAGCAAAAATTTTGGACCAACCTTTACAAAAACTACGAGGAAGGGGGAGTATGAGATTTGGCATACTTGTAGCTTATATATACGAGAGTTGCAGAACGCTAAATATTTTTCAATAATAATGCTTATAAGGTAGATTAAATCAATAAATAAATATTACACACACTATCATAAATTTGACAATATTTATTATATAATATTTAAATTGACAATATTGTATATTGGGGGGTCATCATGTCCCGGGCGCTACTCCCAAAGGGGCGCCGAATGGTCCGCAAAACTATTAAAATATATGTATTTGATACATATGAAATTAAATGGGTTCGTCTGGGGGGCGCTGAGCGCTTGCCCCGGGCGTGAGTTAAGCTTCCGTAATGTTTCTATAGTTTGCTAAAAAAAGAGGAACTGAATGTGATCTTGGACCTTAGATCCATTCTGCCTGTCCTGTTCTTTGACTTACGACAACGTTGGCTCATATATGATATTCTTGATTTCACACTACTATAATAAAAATCAGTGTACGAATAGATATATATCTAATAGGAAGACATCCTTACTTATTAAAATTATAAGCATTATATTTTTTATTAATATTACACTTATATAAAATGTATATTTACATAAGGAAACAAACAGACGTATAAATGTATGGAAACTGCTAATGTATGCGAAATTATTTTATTGTTCAATTATAATTCCTTATTATTTATACGTAATATGTAAAATAACTTTGTATAATAAAAAAAACGCAAAAAATCGGATTATTAATAAACGCTATATTCATATGAAATATGTAACTAAATGCCATAGTCATGGGTTTCAATTCTATAGAGGGAATACAAATCTATAAATATATAGTAGATTTACCTCATTAGTGTAGATTAATGAGGCAAATCGTGACGCAGGGGAAAAAGCGTGCGACTGTAGATGCGACAGGATATGGGTTCGAATCCCACCATAATTAATAATTATCATTTCTTCATTTTCGTAACATAACAAAGGGCGGCGCGGCGTTGAGTACGGTCACTTAATATTCCTTTCCTCATTCAAGATGTCAAAATAACAGATGAATCTTTATCTATCTTTTTTTTTAGTTTTTCATTCTATGTATGCTAATAATGGGTATAAAAGTTGCCAAACTATCAATACTCACGTATTTCGTCATACATAGTAGTTATTTGTATAGCATCGACCGTGGCATTATGTCTAACGAGTTTTACTTTCAAAACAAAAGTATTCTATAGCTTTTGTAGTCTAATAAGGATGTATGTTGAGAAATAGTTTTTTATTTTTTTACATATCTTTTCGATCTCTGTCCGTTAATGACTGATATTTTTTTATTATTTCTTTTTATTTCAGTTATTTTCTATATAATTTTAATGAAACAACAACAAAAAGGTTGAAAATCATCTTTAAATTCATTTTCTTATTGAAAGCTGCTGTTACAAATTTACTAACAGTTTTAATAAAACGGTAACTTAAAATAAAAAGTAAAAGTAAATCGTAAAGTTGCTTAGATACGCTTATTTTTGGTAAAAATACGGCAATAAAAAAGTGTTTCGAAAGGTTAAAGAGAATCTGCAAATATTTCATAATATTTTTATTAACTATATTAATAAACACTTAAATAAAAAACTATAACATAAATATGTTATGCCGAATATGTCAACTTTGAACCCGCACCTTTACATCCTACTACAATGAACGTTATATACGTTGTGCAGGTACGTTACACTAGCTTTGCGCTACATCTCTCCCAGAGTCTATTTTTAAGACACACATTACATGTTGCGGAATTCAACGCCGCACTTAATAATCAGATATTAAAAATATAATCATCAATACAATATCCATGGAACAAACATGAAAAAAAGAGTATAAAATAATTCAATGTCCATAAAACATATATAAAAAGGAAATAATTAAAGACAGGTAAAAAAATCCATACATGAGATCAGAAATTCACATATGTGATCAGACAATCACATGGGAATGTTCATTAACACATGACATTAGGTATTTACCTGCACATGTGATTAATAATAGACAGATTATTAGACATAGACATATTGAATAATATCTATTAATAATAACACACATGAGAATACACGTTCACACATGGGAGTACGTATTCACACGTGTGATCAGACATCCACATATGTGAATACACGTCCACAAACTCAATATGTGAACATTCGTTTACATATGATATCACATGTTCACACATGTGATTATACACCATTTTTGTTTGAAATTATATTTTTACGATGATGATGATTCACATATTCTCAAACTATAAAACATTTTTTAGCTGCTCTATCTCCTATATAACAGTGTAGGCGTATTGGGAATCTCATCACTTCATATGTTTCGTGAAATTAAGATAAGATACTTAAGTCGCGATTTGTCTAGGTACCAGAACGAGGAAATGAAAATAATCAATTTTCCCGAGTGGGATTATTATGAACCCTCAATCATGGGTTTACGACCTAAATCATATTTTTATTATCATTTATTCATATTTTCAAGTCACAATGCTGCCCCGTATGTTTCCAGGGAGTCAGTGAGGCGTGTCGCGTGTCGTAACATTATAGATTAATGACCATTGACCGCCAGTTTCTATTTTTTACGTTTTTCTATGACAATATGAATTTATATAGAAATTAAAAACATCGTTTATCTTCTGTATTTAAATGATTTGAAGAAAAATACTGTTGTTTTCATTAAATACTATTTTTTATTATTTAATCTAATGTATAGTAAATATGCTGTTATTATGACCGATTTTTTTACCTTTAAACTTTTTCCAGCATATAGCATGGTAGGCAGAGGGAACCGAGTGTTAAGATACCACGTTCCCCACGTACCGCCCCATTTTCACATCATTGCGTGTAGAGTAGAGGAACTCAATGGCGCTCTTTGTCTTGTTACCAGCGAACGAGCGAGGAAATGAAAATAATTAATTGCGGGATACAACGAATCAAATAACAATTCAAAAGGAAAAAAAAATAGAAAATGCTTATTAATAGTGTTTACAAACATAAACACTGCTCTGTTTAGTTTCTTAGTTAGGCACTAAACTAACTTGGCCTCTAAAGTTCGGCCCAGATTGTGATATACTAATATAAGATAGAGCGTGGGGCAACTGCGCCTTGACATTTATTATAACTATTATAGTTTGATGACAGAATTATGAAATGTTAACTCTACCAGTTTACCTGCAGCCTCGCCTCCATATTTTAATAAAAAATACATTAAATTAATTCAGCTTCATGGTGTATCCCGCACACAGCAGGGTAGGCAAATGGAACCTTGTGTTAAGATACTCTGTTCCTCACTTTCCGCTAAAGCCTTCCATGCTAAATAGATTATCCAAAAACAACAAGAGCTAACGTCCATCCTCACAACTTTACATATTTGTTATTTTATTAGTAGGACTAGTCATCGCCCAAAATTTCGTTGGCGTGAATTTTTAGACGTAAAGTAGAAAATCAAGTTTTATTCCGTTCCCGAAGCATTTCGAGAGATCAAAAGAAAAAGAAAAACAATGAGGTTCGAACTAACAACCACTGTACTCACAATCGTGCATTTCGCAACTGCGCCATGATGGCCACTTCCAAATATTTATTCACATGTAAGTAATTATTTAACACAATATTATTTCTTGGAAATACTTTCAATGTTTGTATATGCTAAGGGGTACAATTTACCAATATTTGTTTTAACTAGCTTCAATGTTAAATTGACTAACACTAATTTTAAATAATTTTAATATATTTAAGGTCAGTCGTGGCGACCGTAATACAGTAAATGCGATAGGTTGTGGGTTCGATCCCCACTTGGGTAAAATATTAAAAATTTTCATTTTCTTGCTCTAGTAACAGAGCAAAGCACGGCGTTAAGTTTCACCAATCGATAAGTAATGTCGCCAGAATTCAGCGGAAAATAGGCACCGGTGACGGGAAGTTTCTTAAATGGGGACGGAGTGTCATAACACTGGGTTCCCAGGTTCCATTTATCCACACTGCTATGTGCGGGATACAGCGTGAAGTTAAAAAAATATCTGGTCGTCTGTCTATCTATATGGGAGATACAAAGTAAAGCTGAATAATAAGGTACACGCAAACCAAAAGTAAGAACTAGGAATTGAACACAAGACCTCTGTCTCAATGAACGTTTTTTAATTAGAGCTAACACTCTCCGTTCTCCTTGCAAAAAGTTTATTCCCCGAGTGGGAATCAAACTAACAACCGTCGCGTAATTAGACGTTGTACCTCTATGCCATGACAGCCTCCTTACGTAATATTATCATAGTAAATATTAAGATATAGGAAATGCCGTAAGGTTGTAAAGGTCTTATGTAGAGAACCTATTGCGTAGTATCAATATGTCTGTAGTTTGATTAATTATTATAATTAAATTTAAATTAATTGAAAGCGTCGTGGGCGCGCCTCGTGCTGCAATATGACTCGCCTGACTGTAACTGCGGTGGTTGTGGATTTGGTGTCCTCTCGGGGGAAGCAAAATATTTATATTATTGACATTTTCCTGCTCCGGTAGATAAAACGTAGCGTTGGGATCCGTCATTCAACACACAATATCTGTAAAAGATTGGATGGAAAGCTACACCGTTGTTTATTCTAAATAGTAATTTAATTTGTAACATAAAATAAAAGCTTTTAAAAATCGTTACATCTAAGCTTTTTAAATAAGAACGGGGAACAAGGGATTGGGGAACGGAGTGTTTTAACACTAGGTTCTGCCTACTCTGCTGTGTGCAGGATACAGCGTGAAGTGGATTTATTTATTTTATTTTTTAAATTTAATCAATAAAGAAGAAAAAATATATAAAATCATGAAAAATCGTTCTATTTAAACTTTTTTAGAACGAAAAGTCCTATAGTCTATGGTTATATTATAAAGCTGAATAGTTCGTTAGTTTAAATGCGCTAAACTCATTAGCTATGGGATGGAATAGAAAAAATATTTTTGTGTTGAATAGGCCATTCATCGAGTAAGGCTAGGCTAGGCTATCTAGGCTATATCGCGTTAATAATTTTTATTTAATATATTATAAATGAAGAATGGAGTCTTTTCACAGCAGGTTCTGTCTGTTTTACAAAAAGATAAAATTAGTATTATTTATAAAAAGGATTTAAGTAAAACATATGACGTAAGTTGTAAGTCAATTAGCATCCGTATCTAAATTGTTAGTCGACCTTTTTTCTTATTTGACAGCATTGAAACGTTGATTACGTAGGACATGTTATATTAGACAAAGGTCGTCTGTTCGATTCACGGTCTAGCCATGATAACAGTTTGATAATTTTCTATTTTAGTTTAGGACTCACACCGTATCACAAAACGAGGGACCTATAAATGTAATTTCTCTGCTCTGGTAGACAAGGCACAGCGTTGAGATCCGCCTCTCAACAGGTGTCTCACAAAATAGGCGGAAAGTAAAGTAAATAGAGTCACAGAGTGTCTTAACACAAGGTTTTTTCTGCCTATAAAAACCTAAAAAAATATTAAAGTTTTGTTCACTAGAAATAGTGTGGAAATAGATTACATATATTTATGCTGGCATTCTCTTACAGGTTGCTATCATATAAAATAATATAATTTTGCGTTTAAATTTAATTAAATAAAGCAGTACCACTTTCATCTCATCTACTATCATCAACCTCATAAATGCCCTCCGGCTGGTCCTCATGTTTTGTATGTGACCTTCCTCCAGTATCATCGATGCTGTGTCCTCGAAGGTCAACCGATTTCCTGCCTCTCTCTTAATAATAAATATTTACTATATTTAACGACCATTAACCTACATAAAAATCTATTTTTATTCGTTAAAAGAGATTGTTTTTGCGCAGTGGCACAGCGAGACGCGATCTTAGGTTCAATTTCCACTCGAGGAAATTAATAATTTAATATTTCCATTTCCTCGCTATAGTAAATTAAACTTCGTCACTTAACACGTAATGTCAGATTGGAACGGGGCCTCTGCCTTTCCTGCTTCATGCGGGATAGAGCGTGAATGATGTAATTTTTTTATATATTCATTAAGAAATGGCAAGTCTGGTCTGTGACATTACGCTAGTCTAAAGCCCTATACAGGTGGCAGGCGCGGCGTAATGGTACCGGTGACATAACTGACATACCCACTTACAAGTATATTCGAGTACGTTATATAATGGGTGTTTACACGCTATGCTATAATGTGAACGGCTTGAAATTTCTTATTTATATGTTTATTTTATCTTACTGGGAAAGCTCAGTAATTGGTAAAACATATATTGGTAAATCCTAGGTTTTACTAGGAAATATTACCATGGTAGGTACCAATATAAGTTGGTAAATGTGATGATTAAATTAAGTTAGTTAAGTTTAATTAAGTTAGTAAAAAACTAATACCTAGCTTTAAACTTGTTTTTAATTAGAGTCAGATACATTGAAGACATCTCTTTGGCCTCTTAAATCCTAAGCACTGCTCTCAGCTTTTCACCCTGCAACCCAAGAGGCAACTGCAAGAGGTATTGCGTGGTACGTGGAACTCGCAGTGTACTGCTGGACCTAAGAAATATGAGTATAGCCACGAGTGAATTTGATACCAGCTATATAGATTTACCAATTGCGCCACTGTAGGGTCTAATATTTTGTTAGTTACTTCCGTTGTATCTGTGAGCCGGTTACATAGCGTTGTGGGTTCGATTCTCGGTTGAATGAATTATTTTCATTTCCTCGCTCTGGTGACAAGATAAAGTGCACCGTTGAGTTCTGGACGATCTGCTATATATATGAGGGCTACAGCAGGTTGCATTTTTTTATATCTATTACCAACATATCTCCTTTTAATTTCGAGCTGGTAAAAAATATCTCACGAGTGAGCAGTCTTAAGAATTTGATTCAATCTTAGTAATAACATACCAATTTGAATACAATACTTTCAAGTGACGGTAATCGAACCCGCAACCACCGCGGCATTTAGTACCGTGAGGTCATAAAGGTTTAAATTAAATTACTCATTAGGTTATAAAATGTAGGAAATATTTTGCTTCCTACTGTACTATATGTATCGTATGTATAAGATTTCACTTGACTTCATAGATAAAGTTACATACATTCGATATTGTGTACCACAAAGTTTAGCAATCGCATGTAATATCCTATTCAATTTTATATACAACTAGTTGTCGCCCGCAAGTTTGTTTGCGACGCAAAGTTGCAAAACCCGCTTTTTCCTGTTTTCTGTTTTCCTAAGAATTTCGAGAAATATTTTCTTAGAGCACCTCTACACTCCTTAACCTACTTACATGCCAAATTTCGACATTTTAAATCCAGTAGTTTCGTCTGTGCCTTATCTGTCAGTCACAGTAACGAGATTTTTTTTTAATTATTAGTTTTTGCAACTTTAAGTGTTTTCCTGTATAACAGGGAAGGCAGAGGAAACCTATTGCTGACAACAATAATTTCAAGTTCGAAAAAAATAAAATAAAAGGAGGCCTTCTATTAAGACATTCCATTTTTCATTTCGGCTCAGTTTTCCAGACATTGTATATGTCTACTATAGCGGAGAAATTAATATAATTTTTATTTTTCCAATTTTCTTTCATTTTCCCGATATAATGAAAAATTACAACGTAAAGCTGGCAACATAAATAAATCTAAATAATCTGTTAGCTTCAAATGTTAGTTATAGAACGTATTGCGTAAATTAAACCATTCTTTACGGTTTACATAGAAACGGGCCGTTCACTTTGAATTCCATACTCGTGGTCAACTAGTTTTTGTGTGTTAGATACATTTATAACATTTTACGACGGGATCGACACATGCGAAGTTCATATTACAAAATATATTGTTACCGCAGTCTCATTAGGTTCAACACGGCGTTGAGTTCCGCGAGAGAACTCGCAACGTTTCTAAGGCTAGGCGGAAGGTTACCGTAATTAAACAAATCATGTTACTTTTCTTTTATGAAAAAAAAAACTATGTTAGAGTTGTAGAGGCCGTAAAGCTTAAGTGTGAGACTTTTTATATGGCTCATCCTATATATAGATAAAGATCCAAGTTCAATTCTGCTCTTAGACGTCAAAAGTTATAGTCGTCCTTCAAGAACACAGTATGATGTAGATGATACTGGAGGAAGGTCACTAAAACGCATAAGGACTCTCCCCGCATGTACTCGTATGTGGAGGTTGAAGACAGTGGACGAGGCGAAAGAGGTATGAGACCGTAGTGTTTGGAACTCCGCTCTCTGTCTACTTCGATAGGTAAAGCGAGAAGATAAAAAATAACAAAAAATATACTTTTTCAATGTAAACACTATTCTTATTTCTCAAGCGTGTAATAAAATAAGATATCTTTTATTGTATTATTATGTTCTCATGCTCTATTTTACATACACACACATATATGTAATTCTTTTGATGTGAACGCTCATTTTGTTCTCTAAGAAATAAAATAATAACAGAAATTAAATTAATTACACTCAATTAGTCGTCAATTAGCGTTGATTTGAATTAAATAAATATACATTTTATATATTATTTTATATACATTTTTTTAGTTTTACGATGTATCTTTGTTATAAGGTAGACAGACAGAGGGAACCGGGAACCTAGTGTCAAGGCACGTCCCTATTAATATTCCTGGTCTCCACTTTCCAACGAGTTTGTGAACGAGTGAGAGTGAATCCAGTGTTAAAACACTCCGCTCTTCACGCACCGCCCTGTTTTCAGGACATTGCATATGAAGTGACAGAACACAAAGCCGAGCTATTCTTGTGGCAGAGCAATGAAATGAAGATAATTCATTCCCCCAGATGACAATCGAATCTATAACCGTCGTGTGTACAGTCCGACGCTATACTGCTACGCCACGACATCCTAGTTTTCATTATTTGATCTAGTAATATCTGAGAACTTATTACAATCCTTGAGTGAGTGACCTACATACAAGCGAACATTCTAACTATGATAACCAATAGAGCATGCATGGTCCATTCGTTTAAAATGAATGAAAATAGAATAAAAATTTATGTAAAATGGTTTTTCTCTCTTAGGAAAGGAAATGCGTAGGAATAGGGAACCTAAGAAACTTATTTATACATATAGCGTCCAATTTTGTACATAAGCAGTCGACTGTTAACACAACAGATTGTGGGTACGATTCCCACTCGAGGGAATTCCCGCAAATTCCCACACAAGCTACGTCAAAACTCTTATACATTTCTTTTACAAATTTTTTTTACTGGAATGTTTAACTAATTGAATTTTTACGACGAGATAATTGACACTTAAAAACAACATTTACATTTAGATTGACCATTTCATTATTATCTGTAGATGATTACATGAAAAATTGTGAAACTGTACAGTCTAGTAAATATTTAGTTCAAAGTCAACATTTTTTCTTTTTATAACAAATGGTACTTTTTTTTCAGATGGACCAATTACTTCGATACGTACACATTGCACGGCGAAAATGAAATTTGAAATAAGTGCCATATTATTTTTAAGTTCTCTTACGTTAGGATTAACCAAATCTATTGATATCCAAAAGTTTAAGGAAGACAATATAAATGATATAGAAAATGATATAATAGATTTTGATGATGAATATTCTGTTAAATATGATAAGAAATATGAAGTACTTCCTTGGACGCCAGATGATTTTAAAAAGGATACTTACAAGTACACTATCATTAAAGAAGAGAAAATCAAAGAAAAGAATGGAGATACTGACACTAGCAGAACAACATTAGATTCGGTGACAGAGAATATTAAAAAAACAACAGAGTTAAGTGTCATACCACTAGAACTGCTAAGTACGACTGAAGGTGTATCAGTTAGTGTAACAGAACATACACCAGAACCTGACTTAACAGTAATACCCCTGAGTACTACTCAGAAAATTCCACTGGAAATAATTTTTAATGAAACGGTAACTTTACCACCTTCTACGGAAGTATCTGAAGATTTCAATTCTACAACAGTGTTTTATGAAATGACAACAAAAACAATAAATGTCACCGATACTACACCGATAGACAGCAGTACCGCAGTATCAACAACTAACGACAAATATATATTAGAGTCAGACACAGACGACCCGTTTATAACACAAGAAGACGCAACAGAATCCTTTATAATTGTCAAAAATGAGACAAATATTTTAAACAAAACGTTGAATAATGCAAACAATAATAATGACTCGATAGTTGATGAAACAGACAATATAGCCGCAAACGAAGAAGTACCAGTATTCACAGAATTAGATACAGAAAACTTAACTGAAGTGCCAGAAGATTATTATGATTCGAAGGATATTGTACCCACTCCTACTCCTAAAACAGACACTCTATCCGTGATTTTTGGATTCGCTGGGAGTGTTGTAGAAAGCGTAGTAGAGAGTGTAGCAGAAAGAGTTGTACCGAAAGGATTATATGACCTATTTAAAAGAATGCAAAGACAAAACGAGTTGTTAGAAGCTGAGAAATTAAGGAGTAGAGAAGAAAATGGCGGAATAGGTATAATATATATTAATAGTAAAAAAATATTTGTATAAACAATGAACTATTTATGTCTAAGCTAAATAATATAAGAACAATTTACAACAATTTATAAAACCATATAAAATGTATATTAAAATCTTTTTCGTCTATCAGGTCAATTCACACGTGGTGTGATTAAGACCATATCAACAGGGTTAAGCAGACCTTTCAGTCAGCTTATGGCTGGTGTCAGAGACATCGGTTCCTTAGACAGTGATCGTGGTTTCATCAACAGTTTGGCCTCCGGAGTCACCAGTGTTGCCAACGTAGCCAATTCCATGGTAGATGTCTTTAAGGACAGAGTTGAAGCTATTTATCCTGGTAAAGTTTGCTTTTACTTACTATATTTGATAAAATAAATATATGTTAAAGATTGTTAAAGATTAAGCAAATATGGACTAGTAGTTGCGAATTATCTTTCATTTTCTTGATCTGTTTACAAAAAGTTCAATTAAGCTTAAAAGTAACTAAAACCGCAACAATAAATAACTTAAAGCGGCATGACAATCCTTTCTTCATTTTCTACCTGAACTTGAGACATAGCGGGTTGGGTGGAGGAACATCTCCATGGAGGAAATCGAACTTGTATCAATAACGGGTGGAGTTCTCTAAATAGATTTCCTAATTAAAATTGTCGATTTTGCTAAGTTACATAAATAAGAATACGACCTTAAATTTAAATAATGTACCACACTTTCAGGTACAATCTGGTGTGGAGACGGTCACTCCGCGCAAGCTCGCTCTAGTGACTTAGGTCTCTTCTTTTTCACGGACACTTGTTGCAGGCAGCACGATGCTTGCAAGATGTATGTATTGGCTGGAGAAACGAAATTTGGACTCACCAATACTGGATTATTTACCAGGTTATCATCATTTTTTTAGCGAAAATAATATACGTAATTAAATTTAGAACCAAATTGTAATTGTCTTTCAAAGAAAATTATGATTTTAGTGGACCATTATATTACAAATGAGATATTTCAAGAATTTAATAATGAATTATTGAAAAAAAAAACAAATTTTCAGCCAATTTAAGGTCTATGAACTCCTCAACCTTTTAAAACCTCGCAGCCTTATGACACTTATCATACGCGTGATGGTTGTGAGTTTGAACCCGATTCGGTGAAATTATTGATATTTAAATAATTTTCATTTCGCGGCTCTGGTAGACAAGAGACAGACAGGGTTGACTTCAGTATACAAAACCTACAATACCTTAAAATTGGACGGCAAATGGGGAACGCAGTGCCTACCTAACGCTGTATATGGGTTCTGGAGGCTGCTTTCTTTATTCTAGATCTAATGAGCATTTCCGTTTCTCAACATCATTAAGAAATTGCTACAACCATTGTATAAACTATAAACAAACTCTCATGACTTACACTTTCCCTTTCGCTGTCAGTCATAACTAATATAAATGTATACTACAAGAATAAATGAGCTACAGAAAAATATTACGCATTATCTTTCGTGGTTATGCAACTAAATGTTCTTGATATTCGTGAAAACTGGTTTCTTTAGCCCAATTTCCTGGTTATGTTAATTTGGTTGGTGAAATTGGCTGTTATTGAAAAGGTCGTGGATTCGATAGCTAGTTTATATAGTATGCATGTTTGTGTCGTAATGGAATTGGTGTATATTTGTATTTTTTTATAGCTTACGCTGTATCCCGTACATAGCAGGGTAGGCAGAGGGACCCTGGGAACCTAGTGTTAAGACACTCCGATCGCATTAAGATACTTAATCGATTAGTATTGTTTGTTAAGTGGTGGAACTTAACGCCGCGCTTTGCCGTGGGCATTGATATCACGCCCGCCCGCTTGAACTATACGAATATTTATTAAATATTATTTATGAAATTATTTTCAATTTTCAAAAGAGAGATGCGTTAAGCAAGCTCATTTTGGGTGACGTTTACCGTAACTTTGCAAATCGTTGCTTAGCAACGACGGTTGTTATTAACATGGCGGAATAAATTGCATGTCAAATTAATAAATATTTTAATATATTGGTATATATCGATAATATTACAAATATGAGAAAAAAAAGTATCCTATGTTCATCCCGAGACCCTCAAGTATCTCCATATGAGTATTTTCTCACAATTAAATTAGTGGTTTGGCCCTGATTGCGTAAAAGACAGACAGACAGACAGACAGACAGATGACAGAGTTACTTTTGAATTTATAATATAGGTATGGATATAGGATACAGCATGTAGATAAAAAAAAGGAAAGGCATCTTTATAGCAACTATGTATGATGTTTACATGGTCCTCTTAGACACGCCTCACTATACAACCCACAACGGTAATTTAAATAAATTGCGTACGATAAAAATCTTACAAGAAACGTTTATTTTCATTTTATTGCGATAATATACGTTAGGCCGTCGTGGCGCAGCAATATAGCGTTTACTGTACACAAAGGTTCTAGGTTCGATTACTACTTGGGGGAATGAATTATTTTTATTTGCTCATGCTGTGGAAGGAGGTGAACTCCGTCACTCAAAACCCATGTCTCGAGAGATAGCGGATGGGGAATAGAGTGTCTTAACCGTAGGTTCTCTCTGTCTACCCTGTTATGCGAAAAAGCCAATATCTTTGCAATATTTTAAAAAGTGCAAATAAGTTATTTTTGCACTTATTTTCTTTATTTTTTAATTTGTAGCTTCGCACTGTATTCCAAATCGGCTTTACGGCTCTCCACTCTCCGGGCTCCTCTTTCTTCCTATTGAAAATAAAACATTTCGAGGGAATGAAATATTTACGTATACGCAAAGTTCGACACACAATGCCTCATAAATTCGAAGAATTGTCTGAACTGGGAACCTAGTGTGTTAAAACTAAATTCCCAGGTTCCCTTTGCCTACCATGCGATGTGCGGAAAACGGCGTGAAGAAAAAAAGAATAAAAAAATATATTTTATTACAAACTATTTAAACTAATCTCTTGTTTTGAGCAGTTGTGTAAAGCTATTATTTAACTGTCATATATTTATTGTTACATATTATTAATACGTAACAAAGTGACAGATAAAATATGGCGACATATATGTAAATTTACATTATAAATTACTATTATTTGTGTTTGTATTCAAAAACTTATAATTTTTGGATATTATGTAAAATTACACATCTTTGGATCAGTGGCACACCATCTGACTGTAAATAAGGGGGTTATGGGTTCAATTTCCACTTGGGGATGAATGATTATCATTCCCTCGTTCTCATAAGAAGATAAAACTACTCGTTGAGTTCAGTCACTTAAAATGCAAAGGTGAGAAATTGGTCGGAAAATGGGGTACGGAGTGTTTTAATACTAGGCTCTCTATTCTGTTATGTGCGGGTTAAAGCCTGCAGCTAAAAATATTATTAGTTCAGTTTTAGCAGGGTAAAAAGAAAGCATACTATAAAATTCTCCGGTCTCTGCCTTAAATACTATTGAAGAGAAGATTTCACCCTAACGCGGGTTCGATTTCCAAGAAGGATATTGAATTGTTTTCATTCTCCCGATCTAGTAACAAAATAAACGTCCTCAACGCGTAGTGTCTCGGAAATTGGTGAACGCAGTGTTTTAACATTAGGTTCTCTCTCTGTATGTCAAGCTATTTGTGGGATACAGTGTATCTTATTTAGCAGGATTTAAACTCAGGACCATCGAGTTTTATCACTATGAACTAACAGACAATTGATTGTATAATATATGGCAACATACTCGTATACAATTCGTTATTTATAGCTAAATTATTATAAATGTCAGCTGCTTTACGACGATCATAAAATTTATTACTCTATAATGGATAGATCAATTTTGATTGGGTTTCGTCGTTTATCTTCAAATATGTGCTAGATTATGTAATAATGTTTTATGCCCCACTTTTGATATATTGCGTGGTGGTATGTCTGATTTTTTTATGTTGCACATTATATTTTGTGTTTCATGTGTGTGAAAATTACTTTAGTAATCCATACCTATATTATAAATTCGAAAGTAACTCTGTCTGTCTGGCTTTTATGCAATCAGGGCCAAACCGCTAATTGACGGTCTCGGGATGAACATAGGATACTTTTTTTCTCATATTTGTAATATTTTCGATATATACCAATATATTAAAATTCTTATTAATTTGACATGCAATTTATTCCGCCATGTTAATAACAACCGACGCTATGCGACCGTTGCTAAGCAACCATTTGCAAAGTTTGTTGTTAGAAAACGTCACCCAATATGAGCTTGCTAAAATTCACACCATTGCTAAAATCCTATTAAAAAATATATATAAAATGAGAACCAAGTTCAATATTGAATAATGCATCGTTCTTGATTTCATCGATTTAGGAATTGTAGATTTATAACTGTAGGTGCCAACTTCTGTGTTCATTCGGGATGCAATTCAAGCAAAAATTTGAGTCGATAAGTTATTGCATAGAGGCTGTAATATAGTTGCAAGTTGGTTTAATTAACCAAAATAAAGTAAACGCTGTTCCTGTAAAAGAGAGAGAAAAAAGAGAAATAGTTACTTTCCGTCCAATTTTCGAGGCACTAACGGGAATCGAATCCATAGCTATCACATTTACGGTGAACCCTGTCCTACGGCGACACGGTGGCCAAAAAATGGTAAAAAATTATAATTGTTGTTATAGTTTAAAATAACACGTCTACAAAAGTTAGATTATCTAATTTCTTGCGTAAAGAGAAAGCGACAAAACTGATCTTGTTAATAATTGTGTTTTGAGTTTATTATCCGGCTAATTGGTGTTGTAACAAGCTATTGTTGTGTAATTGTGATGTCATGAGAACATTTTATTTTGTAAGCGTTATACTCAACATGCGGCTTAAGGAGGCTCTTGACCTGAGAAGGGGTCTAGACCTTTGGCGAAATTAAACGCCGCACTTCGAGGAAATGAAAATAATTCATTCCTCTCAGTGGAAATTCCACTTTATTTACGCGTGAAATTTATATTTATGTATTAATCTTTCTTTTCTTTCCACAGATCGCACTGCAGTTGCGACGCAAAGTTCAGGGAGTGTCTCCGTAAGACTAATTCTTTAGTTTCCGCCCAAATAGGGCTCACATACTTCAATGTGTTGGGCCCTCAGTGTTTTAGAAAAGCTCATCCTATAGTACGCTGTGTACGACGGACCAGGTAAGCCAATTTTTTCGAGGGAAGGAATGTTGTGCTAAGACTTTCTGTTTCGAAAGCAATCGTCCAATTTTGGAAACATTTGACACAACTTAACGCCACGTTTTTTTACCAGAGCGAGGATGGAAAATAATTTTAAAGAGCTGCGATGGAAAATAATTAAATTGATTCCCTGAATGAGGAGTGAACCCACAACCATCGCGTTTACAGAGAGAAACCCCACTGAGCCATAACGCGACAGCTTATACATATGTAGCAATTGATTTTTAAATTTCACGCTTGCCCCGTATTTAGGCAGGTTAGGCAAAGGGAACCTAATGTTAAAACATTCCATTTTCCCATTTGAGTCCCTTAAGGTGCGTTGTGTGATGTTGTGCAGATATTTATGCACGATTAATTTTCCAATCAATAATTTATTATTTATAGTGTGTGAATATTACTTTATAGAGTCATAAAATATTCAAATAGATACTGTAATTAATAATTTTATAGCGCAACTAGTCATCGCCTGCTATTTTGTTTGCGTAAAATTTAATATTTAAATTGATAAATCATGCTTTTTTTGTTTTATTTTTTTATATATTCTATCTTTCTAAGTCCAGTAGTACCTTCTTACGTTATTATCGTCTGTACGTTGTCTGTCAATCAGTCATTCACTCAGTAACAGAAGAGGTTTATGGGTACTGTAAACAATTGAAAACATATTTGTGTATAATATCTATACATAATGCTTAGGTATCAAACTCATAGTCGTCACTTTTACAGCGCCACTGCGCCAGAACGGCGATCATTTTAATATAATATTTTATTTGTATATTGTAATTATATTTATTTATTATTTTCAGAATAACCAGCCTCAAATGCGAAGAATATGAACTAGATTACTCGAAACCCAAAATGTGGCAATGGTTCGACAACGAGACGTATTGACAGCTCTCCACCTAAGAATAAAGAAAAATAAGTCTTTCCATTAGAAAAAGGGAAAATTGGAGAAGAAAATTAATCCCTTTTCATACATTTTTTTCGAAAATGATGATATAACTGTGATACATTGAGATTTTTTTTCTAATAATGATATAATGTCATTTTTTTATATTTATTTTACATGTGTACAAAAGAGTTACCATTAAATAAGTGTCTATAATATTACATATTATATACTAAAATCATCTTGTGGTACTGTAGCGGTAAGTGTGAAGGTAGCCGCTTCAATTCATACTAAAGACAGATTATTTTTATATATTTTCTATCCCGAGTAAGATTATTTTAAATAGTACTACTAACTTTTACAATATTATTGATTAAATTAAGAATATTATTTATATTTTTTGTACTTTATTAATTACATGTCCAGTCTAAATAAATACGAGAGATTTCTTGGGTTATCATATCATAAGTTATTTCGGTTATAATATCGTTTGATATGGCCACTATAACCTTATAGGTATTAAATGATAAGAAGATTTAATTTTAGAAAGAAAAACAACAATCGTTACTTTTATATTTTATTTACGAAACATCAGAATAAATATAGAAATGTCACATTAAACAATAATTTAACACTACAAATAAAGTTTGTATATAAAACAAAAAAATGCCAAAACATTTATTTAACTTTGGGCCCTATGATAGTTTCGAACATTTTTCATAATAATATAATAAAAAAAATCATAATTATATGATTCATTATTTATATAATTAAATTATGAAATTAATGATAATGAAAAGACAACGGTTCAGTTAATTTGCAAGTAACGCTTAATATTTTAATATTATAAATATATCGTTTATAAATAAAAAATAAGCATCCTAATTCCATTAAATGTTTTTTTTCAAATATTCATTTGCAAGCCCGTTTTGTATCGTCGAATGAACATAAAGCTATCACCAGTTTAGAAGGCAGTTCTACTGAGAAGAGATGGCAATAAACTTTAAAAAACAGTTTCTCTTTTTTTATCGAACGTATCATAAGGTCCGATCTACTAAGACTATGTGATATCTAAATGTGCGCAAAAATTTTCTTAAACTGTGTATACAGATATGTCCTTGTCAGTTAATGTTCGTGCAGTCATTTTTTATGAAAATTATACATTTAGGATTGTATTTTATAGATAACAACAAAATTTCTAATACATATTTTTTATTGTTACTCCGCTTCAAAACCTATAAAATAAAAAGCTTTTACAAACGTTATTTTTTTTTGATCGTATCAATCTATTAAATCATACTCGTATTCAACAGTAGATTGCAAGAAAACAATATATTTCTTTTCAGTTCATTTACGAATGATTTCAATGCAGAATGTCATCAAATTTAATTTTCTTAGCCATATGTATATGGAAATTATATATTTTAAATAAGCTAAAAAGCTTCATTTTATATTATGATCATAATAATAAAATAGTTTTTGTTGTTACCTATACAAGTAAAATTTTAATGAAGCCAATAAATATTAAACAATTTGCTACTATTTCGAAATATTTTATGTAAACATTTCCATCTATGACTCTAATGATGCCTATATATATATAAAGATAATGATAAATGACGTCATATAAAGCTATATAAATACAAATTGTAAAATTGTAGTTATTTGTTCATTAAAAAACATTGAGTAAGTCATAATAAATTATGTAAAGCGTAAACATTCTGCTATGATTATTCTAATTTAGTAATGATATAAATTATATATGTATATAAATCATTGTATTATAATATGCTAATGAAAGCTACTAAATGTATGCGATACTAAATATTACATATTAAAAAACACAGGTGATATATTCACAAGGATACACCGATACAGGGGCATCATTAAACTATCATTATAATGATATAAAAATCTAAAGTAAGCTACGCCTAGAAAACCCTATGAAAGTATTGGCCTATCAAATATATAGATATATTGCTTAACGTGGTCCAATGGAATATAATTAGGACTAGTTTAGGTCAGACTTAGGTCCTGATAAGGGAGAAAGGAGGAAGATATTAATGATTGGAAGTACAAGTTCAAGTCAAATGTCAGGCTTCACTATTATTTATACGGGAATTATATTCACCATTATATTATATTTTATTTTATTTTATAATTATGAGAACAGCCATAACTGTTTGATTTGAAATTTAGTTATTAAGCCAATATACCAAAAGAAATTGAAGCTTGATATTTATCTAAGATGATACCCTTATTGTCAATTCCCTGGTTTTTCTTACTACTCTCATTTTCAAAGAGTCATCTCTAAATATCATTATTAAAATCAACTATTATATGTCCATTATATTATAGAATAATGAATATATGAATATAATAATGATATTTAATGATTAATGTTCCTCTACAATAGCTAAGCCTCTACTTTTGACTAATGATATCTGATGGACTAGATCAGTACTAGGATGGTCCAGGATTGTCCAAGGGTGAGGTGAAATTGGTGTTTTATTTGGACCCTGGGATATAAAGCGTTATAAAACTGGCGTAACTAAAGATTTTAGTATACTAGGATGAACCTAGCGTTTGTACGTCTACAATATATTTGTTAATGTAATTTAAATATTATTTCGAGTAATTTTATTTATTAATACAGATATATAACTATCACGATTAGATAAGTGTTTTTGTATTAATAAATAAATAATATTCATACGACAAATTACAATGACATCAAAAACATGAACGCACAATACATCTACTTATTATAATAAGTAATTTAAATATCATTCCTATTAATATAATTGTGTTTCTAGCGTCTAAATACACGCGTCAGCTATAAATATAAAATAAACACTAATAAAATAAGGCAAATGGGTTTTACGGAGGGATTTAAAAATATTCACTAAATGTCAGGCACTCAAATTGAAATTATTTATCAAAGGAAAGCTTAAGGTCTAGTGTGCCTATCCTATAAATAAAGTAATTTTGGGCAGGTTATTAATGAAAAAAAATAGAATGTCATTGTTGTAGATATGTTGAATGGACTGGGTGTTACAGTAGAATCTAATTCATTATTTAATTTAACTATGATATGAAAAGTAATTCTTGCTTGAAAACTATTATCACTATTTCAAACGATTTTCTTATAAAAGGCTAGTTAATTTAAAGTCCATTCATTCATATACCAACATTGATATCCACGAGGTTTCATACTTTTTCACTAAGTGTAAAAAGCTACGCTACATCAAAACAGCGCATTTTAAAACTTTGGCAAAATATTTTTGGATGGATTCAATTATAATTCAGTTAATAGTCTGTTAACGTGCCTTTAACTTCTCTGTGCCTGCGCTTACCTACTTTCTACGGCTTTACTTTACAATCTAATTGCCCTGTTTTAGCTGCCCAACTCGCATAGTCACTCTATCAATAATTCTTGCTCTACCCTTATTTATATATCACAAGTTGTTCAATGTAAATATTATGCAAAACAGCACAGCTTCTTTAATAGAGTATGAAATCAAAAAAGGTATGATGTGAAATATATGATATAGTTTTCAAAGATTTTATCCTGCAATAATTTTATTTGGGGCCAGGCGCAGGGATAACAAGCATGTGGCTGTAAACTCGACAGGTTTTGGGTTTGATGAAAATTTAATATGGACATGAAATATTTAATATTTTTATTTTTTCGCTATGGTAACCAGGCAAAAGCGCGGCGTTCCGTCACTTAACACGCTATACATCCAGAAACAGGCGGAAAGTAGAGAGCGGAGTGTCTTAACACTAGGCTCCCTCTGCCTACCCTACTACATTCAGGATAAAGAGTGGATCTATATTTTTATTTGAAACGCCAAGTTTTTCAAGTTTACAAGGAAATTATATTTATTAATGCATTTTAAGAATTTTATACACAACCTGTGATATATATAAATGTTTTTGAACTCACGATTCACTACAACTATTCATTATAAAACACTCCTATGTGTATGTTTGTCTATTTCTAATTCGTTAGCTTATACTTGAAGCCGTGGACCCGATTGGTGTTAAACAGAATAAAAATATTTGGAAAGATAACAAAAAAAAATAAACGATAAGATAGCGATAAATATCTACAAAAGGTCTAAACAGATTGTAAAGACAAGTTACAAGAAAAGAAATTATACGAATTTAGTTTAAATTATATATATATATATACACCTATATTTTTACAATATTATACGAAATCACTAATATATCCGTCAATAAATTGGTATATATTCCTTATAATTTAATTGAAATATATTTTAATAAACAAATTTCAAACATGCAATATTGGTAAAGGCATTAGAAAACTTATCTGATAAGTTTAATCATGCCTAAACATGCTGCCATTAATGATATATTTCATTAATATATAATACTAATGATAGCAAATGACATTAGTTCGTTAATCATAATGATCATTATAATATAATAATAAATAATCTAACATCTATTTGGAATATGAACATTTATTTAGGAGACACGATGGGATCACATATAATTTTATTAAGGACTAACGAGTACATACTCAATACTTCTATAATACTTTAATTGTTCATTATTTCTTATTTTTTTATTTTTCATTACATTTGAAACTAAAAATTTCATTAAAACTTTATAATAAAAGACATTAATAGTTAGTTTTTTTTAACGAATAGAAAATATATTAAAAAAAGTCTTCTATACCATAATAATACATTACAAATTTTTATGTCATAGTGACAGCCGCCGGCCCGTCTTTTCCCCGTAAGCATAGCAAATATTTTTCATAATCCTTCCTTTAATTCATATTTTTTGTGCAAATAATATAATAAAGTCCATAATAAATAATAAGCTATGCATATTAGTTATAATTTAAAATAAAACATATTCGATTTCTATTTCGAAACTGTCTAGCCTATAATGTTCTATTTATTACATTTTTGCTCGATGCAGAAATCAGTAAGTTTATTAAAATATTTAAAAAACATAAGGCTATTACTTTTCTAAATAATGCTTCCTCCTACATATAGTAGAGTAGGTTCAAAAACTTTGTGTTTAAACACAGAATTTATTTTTTTCTTTCCGCTTGAACTTAAATTTGCGTGTTGAGAGGCAGAGTTTCAATGCCATACATAATGTAATTGGTACAGTAAATAACTAATTATTAATTTATTTACAAATAAAAAGTATAGTGGGGGACGGAGTGTCTTGACACTAGGTTCCCTCTGCCTACCCTGCTGAAAGATGCAGATTTTTATTTTTTTATCTAAAAAATATATAGTGTGTAAACATGTGATAACGGAAAATAAATTATTAAATTTTAATAAACTGATTTCTGCACCGTTATTTCAATACATTTAAAATTGTATATATATAGGTACCTACGTACATAATTATATATATTTCCAAGCATTGCAATTTTATTTATTAATAAATATTTGATTATATAGGTAATATAGGTAAGCAAATGTTGATTACTTGGGGAATATTCGCTTCGATTACGTTCGTAATAATTACGCTTTTAATCATTTGACGAATTAAGCATAGTTATTCGCACAATCGAAGAATGGGAAGCAGGCGACGGGCTCGGCGGCGGAATGCTACAGTACGTGGAGGTTTTCACAGGACTTGGATTTGGAGTCGCGTGCCCATACCCGTCCTAGTAGACCCCGCACCTGGAAAATATTGCATGAGATATCAGTGCTCTACTTCTGCCTATTGGAATGATAGTTTAAAGGAAAAACATTTTACAATCGCTAAAATATTAGAATTACACCTAAATCAGAAATTACTGAATTTGTTACTGAATATTGTCGATATAATAATGATGATAAAATAATATTATTTTTCCCTTTTTTTGTCTTCTCTGCCTGACCGATGTAAAACCTGCATGACCACTTTCTTCTTCATTATCAGGTAAGATAAAGAAAAACTATACATACTTTTACACTAGCAGACAGTCTAGTGCGTTTGCGTGGAGTACTGGAGACAGAGGAGGGTGCGGGGGCGGCGTTGTTTTCCGTTTCTAAAGGGGAACGAGCGCGACTGCGGTTCTTTCTGGAGCCACTACGTTTTCTGTAATGTGTGAAAGAACAAATATTACTATATACTTTTTAGTCTCACTCTGTTGTAATTATCATTACTTTTTCTTTTGTCATTATCCTTAGTAATTAAATTCTTCCTTACCTAACCCTTTCGGCATGCTGTTGCTTTAGCCTGATCTGTGTGAGGAGTCCCACTAGCAGCTCGTCAACATTATGATTGATGCCCACCGATGTTTCTATGAACTTGCACTCGTATGATGTGGCCAGAGCTTTGCCTTCTGAAAATACGTATAAGATGGGCTGTAAAATATAGAGTCGAAAAGGTAATTCAATATTTTATATTGAAAATATTTGAGATATTTTTTTTGTAGTTTTACTTTTTATCCTTAGTAGGGTAGATAGAGAAAGGAGAATTCAGTTTTCCAAACGGTGAACACAACGTTTTTTTTACAAGGACGAGTAATTGAAAATAATTAATTTCCCTGAATAAGAGTCGAACCCACACCCGTCTATATTCCAGTATGAGGCTGAGACAAACATATATACCTAACTAAGCCATAAATAAGTTCAGCATAACGATCGTTCCGTCCGTAATTTCATTCAATAGTAATAGAAACGTCGTCTCTACGAGTTTGTTGTACTAAAACGGGCGTTAGTCGAGCTATAATGTGTATACGGTCTAAAGTCTGTATTTCACTACAGAATACAGCTTTATTTTTGATGCGTTAGTGAAGATTGGGAAAATTACAAAGTGCTTGGACGAAACAAAAGGAAACCGGAAATAATATATCTATAGTTTCACATTTATCAGGGAAGGCACAGGGAACCCCGTGTTAAGACATTCCGTCCCCTATTTTAGGCCCAATTTTAGAAACCTTGTATATTGATTGGCGGCACTCAACGACGCATTTTATCTTTTTATCAGAACGAGGAAATTATTCTATTAAGGTTTATCTATTTATTCTGTAAAGACAATAGCTTCATATATTACTGAATATTGTATTCAATGGAGTTACAATCTAAAAGGGCTGATAGTCGTAACCGACCACCCGACCTTGGACCTTTTCCGTCCACTTTACGACATCCCTTGCGGAAAAATTAGGGGCAGCAATTACAGAGTTTACTCTTATTTGGTTAAGCCCTAAAGCGGAGGGTGGAGGTAGTGTAGGCTAGATTGATCGTTTCAACAGGAAGGTTAAACCTTTGTTTAATTGAAAACGTATACCAGAAGTATTTTACTAAATATTTTATTTAATTATTGTGAAGACGAGGCCACCGTGGTTATAGGTTCGATCACCATTTGGGGCAAAGATTACATTTTAATAATTTACATCTCGAAAACTTAATGGAAAGTGGAGAAGGGAGTGTCTTGCCACTAGTAAGTAGTTTCCCCTCTGTCTTTCCTGTTATATGGTAAAAAGCGTGAAGTTAGAACTAGATCGGATGAATATTTTATAAGTAGTCTAAATATTACCTCAATAAGGATTATTTTTTTCCCATTTTCATTCCCAAATTTAAACGTTTCGTTTCACGCTATTTATGGACATTTAAATAAAGTTAACAGCCGTTAGCTTATTACGTATTTATATATTCTGTATTAGTCCCGACTCCCGAGTCTCAATTACATGCACATTTTTTGCGTCAGCTGCTATTTTGATTTACAATTCAAACAAGTTTTGACTGAAATATATTATAAGAAATAGAAGAAACGTTTCTTCTTTAAAAGATGGTCGGCACAAAATCTGAAACAAAACGCGGCGGTCGTGGGTTCTATTCCCATTGAATTATTATCATTTCCTCGCTCTGGTAGCACGATAAAGGGAGTTGTAGTGTTCCATTTCCTGAAAATTGGGTAGAAAATGAGGAACGGAATGTTTTAACATAAGGTTCTTTCAATTTATAAGGTTCATGATGACTGGTTGAGCTCAACGCCGCGCTCTGACTACAATACATTCCTCTAAGTGGGAATTGAATTCACAAACATTACACCGCGGCACGACGGACTATCCTTAATTAATTATGATTTAAAATTTACAAAGACTTTTTTTCTTTATAGAACTCTAAAGGCCGGGTCAGTAGAACCCGCCGGAAAAGCCGAGTTTATAATATTACTGACAAAGGTATCTTTGTCATGAAAACGTTTCTTTGATCCTAATAAAAGTATATACAGAATATTTTTATACAATTTCTCACCTTGCTGCCAACACAATAAAAACCAAAATGGCGTAGGGCTATACAAAATATGGGTTAAACCATTAATAATATCCAAAATAAATTAAATGAAAATCGATATATGATATAATGTAATCGAATACGAAAATCAGAAACTGGGGTAATGATGGTACGATTGATGTTTGAGCTTTGATATGTCTATGTTATTTTTTTGAAGTAAATTATTTTTTGTTGTGGAGTTTTTTATTCATTAATGATGTCGTTAATATTCGATTAAAAATATTTTATATTACCTATAGGTAGAGGGAATGTATTGTTAACACTCTGTTTCTCACTTTTCAAATCTGTTTCTCAATTCTTGAGGCGTTTTAAGTGGCGGAACCTAACACCGCGCTTTTCCTCGTTAATAGAGCAAAAATATGAAAATACTTATTAAATATTTCATTTCCCCTATGGGAAATCGAATCGTCAATCGCATTTGAAATCCGATTTATGCTGTGCCGTTGCGACATTATCACATAATATATGTTTTCCAATATATATAAATTAACATAAAAATAGCTCAATGTTTTCCATAAAAATAGCTCACAAATTTAATAGTTTCTAGTTTTACTAAGAATTGACCATAAAGTCTGAGCAAAAAAAATAATCTTAGCATAATACGGTGAGCGGAGAAAACTTAGTGTCAACATACTATATAAGATAATTATATATTCTTTACATATTTTGAAGGCATATTTAGAATCCCAAACATTTTGTGTTGAGTGGACACAAACAGAAAAGCAACAAAAATATGAAGTAATTACTTGTACGAATTCGGAGCACTTGCTCCGAATTCGTAGGTGGGCTCCGTAGGTAGCTAGTATTTTTTTTTAAAACCACGTATTTAATAGACCACTTACAGCGCCTTACCTTTAAGGCCTCGTTATAATTTTTCAATTAAATATAGATTATAAAGAAAACTTTTTGAATCGTAAACCTGAGTTCCTCTTCAGACGAGGCGCAAAAGATTTTTAAAGGAAAATGTTTAATTAGAAAGTTTTAATTTGTGTTAAATATTCCATGAGGCTGTAAGACGCAACGTCACAGGGTCCGACTGTACGTGTAATGGCCGTGGGTTCAATTCCCACGAGAAGGAATTAATTATTTTCATTTGCTTTTGCATATTTATCAACTAACGTAATGTCTCGAAATTTGGGCAGAAAGTGTTAAACGAAGTGTCTTAACACTAAGTTTCTTTCGCCGCTGCTTCCTGCTGTGTTCAGGATACAGCGTGAACAAATATTCCATTAGAAATTCCTTCTGCCTCGAAAATGCTTATAATTATTTTAGGTATTAACCGCTTTTTATTTTATTTGGGAAAAGGTACTTATAGTATTTGAATTATTAATTTGATGGTGTGTGTTATAAAAGGACACGAGGGTCTCGCATACAATTGAATTCAAAATTAAAGACATTAATGAGAATTAAAGACAAAGAATTATGACATTAAAGTCACCACGAGATGGTTGCGCACATTGGATTTTAGGACTATTTTACTTTGATTATACTTCCTTTCTGAGTTAACAACGTCAAAAAATCTAACTTAAAGACATACGGGACGGCATATAGGAAGAGTTTGATGACAGTGGTCGAGGCGAAAGAAGAGACCATAGCATTTGCTGCATAGTAAGTATATCAATACAAAATTACAAATGTTTACCTCAAACAGGATAGCAACCTGCACTTACTGTAGCCACAATTTCAAGCACTCTACCATAAATAAATAATTATTCCATATTTTAAACAAACTAACGACCAACGCCAATTAACAGATACATTCAGACGTAAACTGAAACATGGAATATTCGATTCGTCATAAAATAAGCATTCATTTTAAAATTGTACGTTTTCATTATGCATACATAAGTGATTTTAAAAGGCCAATTATGAATATTTTGTTTCAACATTTCAATTTGCCGTTAAATATTGTTTTGTACGTCATCGTGAAAATGTGTAGGAAAAATGTTTGATTGCACCAGCTTCACGCAGTATCCCGCACACAGCAGGGTAGGCAGAGGGAACCTAGTGTTAAGACACTCCGTTTCCCATTTTCCGCCGAATTTTGGAGGCTCACCGAACTGATGTCTCGAAAATTATCCGGAAATGGAGAACGAAGTTTCTTAACTCTAGGTTCCCTCTGCCAACCTCGCTATATTCAAAAATTCAAAAATAAAAAGTTACATTTCGTGTCAAGTAGCGAATTTTTACATGATAATAATAATTATTAAATTATAATTTAAGTGATGCGTGGGGAACTTATTGCCCTAACTTTGGGTACCCTCGGTAATTTTCATTTACCCAAAAGTTACAAACAATATAAACATAGTTCGTTCATTATGTTTCTTTAACAAACAAAAACAAAGTAATCGTGGAGTTTATAAGAAAATAAGAAATCCTGACTATGTATATTTAATTAGGAAAAAGTATTCTTGTTACTTTGAATGATTAAATTAGATTTCTTTCAGCTTTGAAGTATTAGAAAAGGATCAAAGTAAGTGGGCTTAGTTCGTAAGATATTTATTTATAACGTATAATCGATACGTATTGCGAAAATCTCGCAGTGGAGACTGTAAGGGAAGTCTGTTCTGTAAGGACCCACTGAATGTGAGAAATATGAATTTTAATTGCACTTATATATATATTTATATTTAGAAATAGAAATTTCTTCTTAAAGAAAGAGAAAAGGAAATAGACACGTAGGATACGTCATACGTGGCTGCTTGAGAGGATGTCGTCAGCAAGGGCGTCCCCTGCGACTAAAACCTGGGGTGTTCTCTGCATTCTCAATTTCTTAACTGAATTTAAAAAGGTTAAGTTCCTAATACGAACGTATGAGTTTTTATATGTTAAAATTATTTGACGTATAAAAAATTAAGGACGTA
The DNA here is from genome assembly GCA_036379175.1 of Heliconius cydno galanthus. Taxonomy (NCBI): domain Eukaryota; kingdom Metazoa; phylum Arthropoda; class Insecta; order Lepidoptera; family Nymphalidae; genus Heliconius; species Heliconius cydno. The sequence continues at coordinate 277,541 of JAKRZM010000768.1, read as the reverse complement.
ATTACCTTTTTTGAATGAAATTACTTGACTTTGACAGTATGCTCCAAGGGATTGTCAACACCATCTTGAGTAAAATTATATTGACAGACGGACAGAATTCTTATGAGGTACAGAACAATAAAAAAATCTATAAAAACATAAAATATACACAAACATCAACCACAAGTGCAAGTATAAAATTATTATCAAAACTAGCTCATCCTTGGGGGATCACAGCACCCAGGCCTACGTAAAGTGGCATAACCTGGTAATTGTTAATCTGTTCAAAGCAATTTCCTGAGTAATACCAATCGAGTTAAGTCCAGCGTGCTCTAACAGCTTTAGAGTGTACTGAGTTAGCTCATTGTGGTATATCGATCTTTATCATGTGATAGAGGCGTGTTATGTTCCTTAATATCAAGAATATTGATGATGATGACAGTATTGCAGTAGTAGAGAGGTTGGGTAGGATTTTTTTCAGCGTCACGTTGTAATGTCTCGATAATTGGATGTATACCCTAATATCAAGACATTGCGTGTTGGCGGAATTCAACGCTGCTATTTGCTTTGTATAAAAAAGTTACATTTAAGTTTGTAAAGTCTGAAAACACAAGACAAAGATTGTAGATGTATGACTATTATAATATACTCACTCGTAAACTCAATCAAATCATTCACTTTTTATAAATTCGTTATTTAAAAGAGAAGGATTTGACTGACAAATAAGCAAGAATGATTTTTTTGCGTCAAATAATTTGTCATCAGTTCACAAATATTACTTCCTCAGTCTTGAGAAGAATTGAAGAATGAAGAGTTCGGGTGACGTCTTTGACGGCTTAGTCAAGTCAAGTCAAAGTCAAAGTCAAAATATCTTNTTGTCATGAAAACGTTTCTTTGATCCTAATAAAAGTATATACAGAATATTTTTATACAATTTCTCACCTTGCTGCCAACACAATAAAAACCAAAATGGCGTAGGGCTATACAAAATATGGGTTAAACCATTAATAATATCCAAAATAAATTAAATGAAAATCGATATATGATATAATGTAATCGAATACGAAAATCAGAAACTGGGGTAATGATGGTACGATTGATGTTTGAGCTTTGATATGTCTATGTTATTTTTTTGAAGTAAATTATTTTTTGTTGTGGAGTTTTTTATTCATTAATGATGTCGTTAATATTCGATTAAAAATATTTTATATTACCTATAGGTAGAGGGAATGTATTGTTAACACTCTGTTTCTCACTTTTCAAATCTGTTTCTCAATTCTTGAGGCGTTTTAAGTGGCGGAACCTAACACCGCGCTTTTCCTCGTTAATAGAGCAAAAATATGAAAATACTTATTAAATATTTCATTTCCCCTATGGGAAATCGAATCGTCAATCGCATTTGAAATCCGATTTATGCTGTGCCGTTGCGACGTTATCACATAATATATGTTTTCCATAAAAATAGCTCACAAATTTAATAGTTTCTAGTTTTACTAAGAATTGACCATAAAGTCTGAGCAAAAAAAATAATCTTAGCATAATACGGTGAGCGGAGAAAACTTAGTGTCAACATACTAACATAACATATATTAATATAATAATATATTAATATTCTTTACATATTTGGTAGGCATATTTAGAATTCCAAACATTTTGTGTTGAGTGGACACAAACAGAAAAGCAACAAAAATACTATTTAATTATTTGTACGGACGAATTCGGAGCAAGTAGGTATAGTAGGTATAGGCTAGTATTTTTTTTTAAAACCACGTATTTAATAGACCACTTACAGCGCCTTTCCTTTAATTTTCGTTATAATTTTTCAATTAAATATAGATTATAAAGAGAACTTTTTGAGTCGTAAACCTGAGTTCCTCTTCAGGCGAGGCGCAAAAGATTTTTAAAGGAAAATGTTTAATTAGAAAGTTTTAATTTGTGTTAAATATTCCATGATGCTGTAAGACGCAACGTCACAGGGTCCAACTGTACTTGTAATGGCCGTGGGTTCAATTCCCACGAAGGGGAGTGAATAATTTTCATTTTCGTTTAGCTACTTACCAATTAACACGTAATATCTCGAAAATTCTGCCGAAAGTGTTAAACGGTATGTCCTAACACTAGGTCCCCTAGGATACACTGTGATCAAATATTTCATTAGGAATTCCTCCTGCCACGAAAATGTTTATAATTATTTTAGGTTTTCACCACTCCTTATTTTATTTGGGAAGAGGTTTTTTAAAAGTAAGCTTACACGGCAGCTGGCTTTCAAAAAAATACATTCCGACCATAGTATATGTATGATACGTCAATAGAAATTACAATTGTATACCTCAAACCGTATAGCAACCTGCACTTATTGTAGCCACATTGTCAACCTTCTTCCTCCTGGCATTAATCCCGGCTATTGCCACATTGTCAACCACTGTACCATAAATAAATAATTATTCCATATTTTAAACAAACTAACGATCAACGCCAATTAACAGATACATTCAGACGTAAACTGAAATACGGAATATTCGATTCGTCATAAAATAAGCATTCATTTTAAAATTGTACAACGTTTTCATTATGCATACATAAGTGATTTTAAAAGGCCAATTATGAATATTTTGTTTCAACATTTCAATTTGCCGTTAAATATTGTTTTGTACGTCATCGTGAAAATGTGTAGGAAAAATGTTTGATTGTATCAGCTTCACGGTGTATCCCGCACACAGCTGGGTAGGCAGAGGGAACCTAGAGTTAAGACAGTCCGTTTCCCATTTTCCGCCGAATTTTGGAGGCTCACCGAATTGATGTCTCGAAAATTGTACGGAAATGGAGAACGAAGTGTCTTAACTCTAGGTTCCCTCTGCCAACTCCGCTATATTCAAAAAATCAAAAAAGAAAAGCTACATTCCTTGTCAAGTAGCGGATTCTTACATGATAATAATAATTATTAAATTATAATTTAAGTGGTGCGTGGGGAACTTATTGTCTTAACTCTGGGTACCCTCGGTAATTTTCATTTACCCAAAAGTTACAAACAACATAAACATAGTTCCTTCATTATGTTTCTTTAACAAACAAAAACAAAGTAATCATGAAGTTTATAAGAAAATAAGAAATCCTGAGTATGTATATTTAATTAGGTAAAAGTACTCTTGTTACTTAGAATGATTAAATTCGATTCCTTTTAGCTTTGAAGTATTAGAAAAGGATCAAAGTAAGTGGGCTTAGTTCGTAAGATATTTATTTATAACGTATAATCGATACGTATTGCGAAAACCTCACAGTGGAGACTGTAAGGGAAGTCTGTTCTGTAAGGCCCCACTGAATGTGAGAAATATGAATTTGAATTGCACTTATTTTTTATATTTTAGAAATAGAAATATCTTCTCAAATAAATAGAAAAGGAAATAGACATGTAGACTACGACATACGTGGCTGCTTGAAAGAATGTCGTCAGCAAGGGCGTCCCCTGACTAAAACCTGGGGTGTTCTCTATATTCTCAATTTCTTAACTGATTTTAAAAAGGTGAAGGTCTCAATACCACGTATGAGTTTTTATATGTTAAAATTATTGGACGTTTAAAAAAAGTATAAAAATATTATCAAAACAAGCTCATCTCCCAAAACACTCTACAGGCCTACGTAAAGTGGCATAACCTAGTAATTGTTAATCTGTTCAAAGCAATTTCCTGAGTAATACCAATCGAGTTAAGTCCAGCGTGCTCTAACAGAGTTAGAGTGTACTGAGTTAGCTCATTGTGGTATATCGATCTTTATCATGTGATAGAGGCGTGTTATGTTCCTTAATATCAAGAATATTGATGATGATGACAGTATTGCAGTAGTAGAGAGGTTGGGTAGGATTTTTTTCATCGTCACGTAATGTCTCGATAATTGGATGTATACCCTAATATCGAGACATTGCATGTTGGCGGAATTCAACGCTGCTATTTGCTTTGTATAAAAAAGTTACATTTAAGTTTGTAAAGTCTGAAAACACAATACAAAGATTGTAGATGTATGACTATTATAATATACTCGTAAAGTCAATCAAATCATTCACTTTTTGTAAAATCGTTATTTAAAAGACAAGGATTTGACTGACAAACAAGCAAGAATATTTTTTTTTACGTCAAATAATTTGTCATCAGTTCACAAATATTACTTCCTCAGACCTGAGAAGAATTGAAGAATGAAGAAATCAAGTGACGTCTTTGACGGTTTCTATTTTTAAACAAACTAAAAATTTTAAACAAACTGGCATATACTCAGATCATGTTACACCTCCTTTTTCCTACATAATATCTGTCTTCCAATTATTTTTAGCCCACCTTTAGGTGGGCTAAAAATAATATAGGAAAAAAAATATAGGATAATTACAACTACAACTAATAAAACTTACCGTCTGTAGGTACGGCCCTTGATCTTGCTAAATCCGCCTTATTGCCCACCAGTATGACAGCTCTACGGGCAGTGTGTCCAGCTGCCCATAGCGTCTGTAATCTTCTCTCAGCCTCTGCGAAGCTAGTGCGGTCTGCTGTTGAGTATACAACGCAGTAGCCGTGTGCTGCTCCTTCTGACTGTTGAATAAATTTAAATTGGATAGGGTTTCCGTTATTAAGAGAGAAACATTGGAGTTGCTTATATTGGCTAAGTAAATAAATACTTTAAATTTAAAATAGTTTAACAATAAATCTTTGTACAAACTATAAATAACTAAAGTACCTACACTAGAACGTACACTTAAACCTACAATTATAGTGTCAGGTGGCGCATCTAAGAAGGTGATTTCCGATTCTTCTCCCGCGAGCAGCACACATACAGACTTCTCGCCGGACTCGTCATCTGAAACACCATTTATATAAGACCACCAGGAAAAAAGGTATAAGTAAATATTTTCTTTTGTTTAAACTAAGTTGTGAGGAAATGAAAATAATTTATACCCCCGAATTGGAATAGAACCCACAATATTTTTTAATCACACACTAAGGAACGAAAGCTATAAAAATTTAAACGTTCAAGCGCTCATCGTCAATTCTACGATATGAGCCACGATGATATTCTTATAAGCCTGTTACAAGTTCTATATTGTGTTTGTAAAACGTCTTTCAAAAGACTTTGTTTAGCTGAACGCGCTTCTAATCTCGGGAACTACTTTTTCCTATTAAAAAGTTCCATTCATCCAGAAAGCCAATGTTATGTACATCTCTGTACCTGCATTTGTCTGGTGGACGTCTACGATGTGTGGAATACGAGATTCGAACTTAGAACTATCTCAAAGTAATTTTCTCTTTATTAAGTCTAAATACGGGAACCAATTTAGGACTTCTAGCTAAAAGTCAAGAAACTTGTTAAACGCTAACTTAAACAGTATGTTGGAAGTAGTTCCACTTTGTACGATAGTCGTTAGCGAGCTTGGTGATGTAGTTGGGGTGTTTCTAATTGCCTATTATAGTTAGCTACGATGGGTGCCAAGTTAAAAAGGCACAAAATGCATTGTCGACAGAGAGAATCTAATGATAAGACATTCTGTTTACCACTTCCCAGCCAATTTTCCAGACATAGTATCTTGAGTGGCGGAACCCAAGTCCATGCTTAGTTTTGTTATAAGAGCGAGAAAATGAAAATAATAATTTATTCCTTCGAGTGTGAATCGAATCCAAAACCGTCGCGTTTAGAATCATACGAAGAACCGCTGCGCCACGACGGTCCTTCTATTCATATTTAAATGACACTGGTCCATAAATAATTCCTTTCTTCGATTTATCATCTTTGATGTAAGATTAAATGTTCCACGAGGTTGCTCTCACAAAGTTAATGGAAGCTTTAGAAATAAATATTTAATTGGTCATGAAGATTTGGGTACGGGATAAAAGGATAAGATTTAGAGGTAAGCAAGGTGGTCTATTAAATATATGAGTGGATGTTCTCAAGTTGTAGGTTTTATTAAAGTCAATTGAAATTTTCATATGTTTAATATAATATAATGTATGTAAATATATTTAGAAAACGTAAAAAAATGAAGAGAGCGGGATGTGAATCCGCACCTCTTAAACCGTCCAAGTGCTCTAATTACTAAGCCACGTCGAAATGAAAATCTTATACGCTTGTTACATCTTATTTATCTGGATAAGAAGATTTATCTCTGTAAGAAGATTATATGGAAAAATAGTATTCTCTCTAGCCAAATGTTTAATACGATGGCTATGGGTTTCACTCGAGGAAATTATTTTCATTTAATCGCTCTGGTAAAAAGATTAAGCAGCAGGGGTCCGAAACTCAACAGTCGATATCTTGAATTGGACAGAAAGTAAGAAACGGAGTGTCTTAGCAATAACTTCTATCTGTTTATCCTGCTATATGCGTTTTCTCTTAAACTAAACTATACTTACCAATACTAGTGTCGTACGCGTGCAAATACTCTGATGTCATGAACTGTCCAACAAGACTGGACTTGCCTACTCCCGGACCACCTAACACCAGCACTCGGTATGTGCTGAGGCCTGCTGAAGAGTCCCTGGGGAGACCGTTATGTATATCATTTATTAGGGAGAAATATATGATAAAAATAATTTAAATATTTAGAAGATGGAAATAACTAACCGACATATACCGATTATGAATAGGACATGACACATTTTAATAGCAGAAGGTTACATTGAAACAATAAACTTTTCTTGATAAATCGATTATCTAACAAAAGACGACGAAACGATTTAAATCGAATTATGAATGGAAACACATTTAATTATTGTAATTAACTGTGTTTCCATTTTGTTTTTTAAACAAAAATCCCAGAACATAAAGTCTATATTTATATCGGATAGTCCACTCACTACTCGAACTATAAATAAAAAAAACAAACTCTGATCTCTTTGTGTACAGTATTTCCATAAATATTCAATTACAATATATTTTTGTTTACAAAGTGAAGCTTTCAAAAGCACGTATTATATTTTTTAAAGCTATCAGAAAGTATATTGAGGAACATCATAAAAAGTTATCAATTCAATTCCCACTCGGGGGAATTATTTTAGTTTTCTTCCTCTGGTAATAGGAGACGATGATGGTACGTGCGGAACAGAATACCTTAGCACTAGGTTCCCTCTGTCTACCCTTCTACATGCTGGATAAAACATGCAGCTATCAATTTCTTTTTTTATTTTATTTTATTCAAAATTAATTAATTGATATAAAAAATGTATACCTGGATGATGCCAAGGAGCAAGGTGCTGACGCTCTAGTGACAGCTTCAGTGCTAGACGCACTCGATGCTACCGATGTGTTCGATCGCGATCTTCTTGAACGCAAGGAGTCTCCTCTGTTCACCACGCCTTTACCTGATGAAATAACATTTTTATTATTATAGAGGCAGTCGTGGCGGTGACGCAATTATTTGCAATATCTGGAATGACTTAACACTAGGTTCCCTCTACCTTCCCTTTTTAATAAATCATATAGATATTTACTGTAAATAAACAATATCGATATTACGCGGCGACGTAATATAATTGGACTGCCTAACTATATTCGTGACAATTAACGATTCTATTTTGTAGAACGTGAAGCTGTTATTTTCACTTTGAAGGTGTCTGTGTTTAAGAATATTTTCGTTAGACCAAATTTAAACTAGTTGTAGTTGGTGAGCCCAATTATTTTTGAATTAGTTTTCTCCCTAGCTATCCTGCTACGGTTTTATTCTAAATAGCATGATGTCTACCGTGTTCTCCAGTTTCAGTCCGCGCTTGGGACACTCCTCAGATGATGAAAAGAAAATAATTCGCTCCTTCACTCCACACGCAATGCCTCAAAAATTCGGCGGAAAGTGCGGAACAGAATTCTATTAATAGAGAACGGAGTATCGTATCACTAGGTTCCCAGGTCCCCTTTGCCTACCCTGCTATGCTTTGTTAGATACTAGGTGGAGCTAAAAAAGTCATACACATATAAAGCAGTTGCTAGAAAAATATAAAGAATTGTACCGATTCATAAGTATAAGTCAACCTTTTGTCTAGCGTTCTAAAAATGCACATTGTATTTTTAAAAAGTGTATTTTAAATTAAAATTTACTTTGAAAAGCTCAAAAGAATAATAAGCTTTATATAATATTGTTAAAAGCTAACGAATATTCGCACTCGAGTTACTCGAGAATATCTACGTGACGAAGTGGTATCAATTTTTGTACAATAGAATTATTGTTTTGTTTTTGATAAAAACAATGATATTTTAAAAAGACGTTTCGCACGATCTGGCGATAGGACCTGTAACTATCCAATTAAATATACGAAGTTAATTTGAAGAATTAAATGACATAATAGATAAAAAAATTTGGACGAAAAATGGGTAGAATGTAGAAAAAGGAATATTTTTTTTCACCATCTTCTCTTTATTGGTTTTATAAATTCTAAATTATAGACTAAAGAAGTAATTTCCAACAATTAAGGTCTCGGGCTTTTGGAGTCTTGCGGTTGCTGATATAATTTGACACACACGCTTTAACACTTTACGGCCTCCTCTAATTGAATTTCGTGACAATCTTTCTACAAAACTCGATAAATGCTGTAACTTCTTAATTATAATATAATTTTATGTTTTACTAGCTTTTACCTAAGACTTAGCTTGCATGCCTCGAAGCTACGTCACTTGGAAGCTCTTCGGGTAGCAGATATTTATAAAAATATCCTTACAGCGATGTTAACAATTTAAGTTGTGACAAGAAAAATTCGTTGTAAAATATATAATAAAACAGCCTTACCAGTAATACTAAAATGTCGTAATCTATAGTACTCTTCTTCGACACCTGTGTTTGGCATCGACGCGACTCGTGCCCTCTGCTGCGGCAGTCCCAGCAGCTGCCTTTCACCTGTCCTAGATCTTTGGGCTTTGACCGATTGTGAACGGGAGTGGTGTGGGCTTCCGTATCTAGAGAAAGAAGATTTTTGTTTAGTTTCATAATGTATCCCTCTTATAGCAGGTTAGACAAAGAGCACCCACTTTCTATCCAATTTTCGAGACATTGTATTCTTTTCAGTGCGGGTAAATGGAAATATTTAATTCCCCTGAATGGGAATCAGAACCCATTACTGTTGCGTTTACAATCTGATTCAGTGGCGCTGCGCCACCACGACCTTATCTACGAAATTACGATTTACGATTTATTTACGATTTTATTTTCTTTAAAGTTTTCCAATTTCTTCATACAAATCCAAGGTGTCTCAAATGAAAAGGTTCTTATATCTTCCGCTATAAAAGTGCAGATAAACATTTTGAAGACCGCGTTTTATGACTATTTTATAGTTTTCTCTTTAGTGAATTTATGTTTAGTATATATCTTTAAAATAAATTATATAATAAAAACACGTGACTTGAGCTCGAATCGAAGCTCGAATGGTTTATCAGTAACCTCTGATGAGTTTTATTGTTCAGGTCCTGGCCATCATCAGAGCATCTCAAGGAAACCATATAATAGGATACTACACAGCCTCTAACTGCGACCCGATAACGTGATACTTATGGATTCAATCACACTGGGGGAATTNTTTCGCACGATCCGGCGATAGGACCTGTAACTATCCAATTAAATATACGAAGTTAATTTGAAGAATTAAATGACACAATAGATAAAAAAAAATTGGACGAAAAATGGGTAGAATGTAGAAAAAGGAATATATTTTTCACTATATTCTCTTTATTGGTTTTATAAATTCTAAATTATAGACTAAAGATGTAATTTCCAATAATTAAGGTAAGGCTTTTGGAGTCTTGCGGTTGCTGATATAATTTGACACACACGCTTTAACACTTTACGGCCTTCTCTAATTGAATTTCGTGACAATCTTTCTACAAAACTCGATAAATGCTTTAACTTTTAATTATAATATAATTTTATGTATTACTAGCTTTTACCTGTGACTTCGTCTGCATGCCTCGAAGCTACGTCTCTTGGAAGCTCTTCGGGTAGCAGATATTTGTCAAAATCGCTGTCATCCTTACAGCGATGTTAATAATTTAAATTGTGACAAGAAAAAAATCGTTGTAACTTGAAAAAAAATATAATAAAAAACAGCCTTACCAGTAATACTAAAATGTCGTAATCTATAGTACTCTTCTTCGACACCTGTGTTTGGCATCGACGCGACTCGCGCCCTCTGCTGCGGCAGGCCCAGCAGCTGCCTCTCACCTGTCCTAGATCTTTGCGCTTTGACCGATTGTGAACGGGAGTGGTGTGGGCTTCCGTATCTAGAGAAAGGAGATTTTTGTTTAGTTTCATAATGTATCCCTCTTATAGCAGATTAGACTACCCAACTTTCGAGACATTGTATTCTTTCCAGTGCGGGTAAATGAAAATATTTTATTCCCCTGAATGGGAATCAGATCCTATTACTGTTGCGTTTACAATCAGATTCAGTGGCGCTGCGCCACCACGACCTTATCTACGAAATTACGCTTTTACGATTTTTTTTTCTTTAAAGTTTTCCAATTTCTCCATACAAATCCAAGGTGTGTCAAATGAAAAGGTTCTTATGTCTTCCGCTATAAAAGTGCAGATAAACATTTTGAAGACCGCGTTTTATGACTATTTTATAGTTTTCTCCTTAGTGAATTTATGTTTAGTATATATCTTTAAAATAAATTATATAATAAAAACACGCGATTTGAGCGTTAGCTCGAATGGTTTATTAGTAACCTCTGAAGAGTTTCATTGTTCAGGTCCTGGCTCCATCATCACAGCATCTCAAGGATACCATATTATTATATTATATAGCATATTGTATAGCTACGTGTAGCCAAGTTTTCATTTTCATTTAATTTTCATTATAATCTTAAAATATACTATGTATGTGAAGCTAAATTCACGCAGTCATCCCCTGAAGCCTCCCTCCCTCTAACCCTTTTCCCTTCCCCATCAGTACACGTAATAACCCTTCACAGTGGATTATGTACCATAATTATCATCCATTAACAGAGTAAGCGTCGAATTCCCTAAGGCTGTATGCAAACTATGCGTTTTTTATAGAATAGATTTTTTTTAAATTCGAAAATAAGGCGCTGAGTGGATAACTGAGTGTCTTAACTCTAAAGCCTCTCTGACCACTCTGTTTTACGGGAAAAAACATGAAACTGAAAAAATGTATTCTCGTTAAATATTTACTTCCACTGTTAATCCATTTATATATATGCACATATTTTAAGGCTGTATTGCTATTATAAAGCCATAAGTCTGAATTTGTTTTATTATATGTGTAGTATAAGTTAATTTAGTAGATATTAGCTAAAAATTATATATTTTAAAACAAATTTTCTCTATATTGATGAAAAAAAATAAAATCCGTTTTTTTTTGGAAAATCTACCAAAATTTTAAACCAAAAAACAAATTTCAGCATTTTAGCCCGCATAGTTTCAGCTTTACGTTGTCGGTCAGTAAATTAGTAACTGAGGACATAAAAAGAGAAAAATCAAAAATATCAATTAATAAAATTGAATAACATTGTTTTATATTGTTTCACAAGTAAACTTTTACATTAATAAATAAAACAAAACATTTCCATTTCAACTTCATAACGACTAATCATCACTTCACAAAATTCCACCAAAATTCCCTATTAAATCTTAATAGGGTTTTGCATCGAAACCGTAATTAAAGACTAAATATTAATTATAACACGACGTTAGCACGCGCAAGATATAATAAGATGGAAATATTATTTCAAGAATTCATTTTTAAGAAAATATAACAACTAAAGTAATATTGTTGAGGCCAGTAGTGGCGCAAGGGCAAAAAGTGTGACTGTAAAACCGACTGGTTATGGCTTCGATCTCTACTCGAGGAGATGAAATATTTATTTATATTTATATTTCTATTTTTATCGCTCTAGTGTCGAGGCAAAGCGCGGTGTTGAGTTCAGCCACTCAACACACAATGCCTCCAGAATTCAGCAGAAAGTGGACGGGATACACCGTGAAGCTGATGATGACGATGATGATGAAGTAAGCCTTCTTTTTAAGTAAAATTATTTTTCATGTCCACAGATAACTTAATCAAACAGTTCATTATATATAGGTAATGTATTATTTAGTGACAATGATATTTACCTTAGTAAATGATATAACATTCTCCCATCTTCTAAATAATAGCTTGCGTCTGACATCTCATTTGTCTCATATTTTTTGTATCAAGAAAATAAATATACACCTTCATTTTTACTAACATTTATCTCAAGTTAAATATGTACTTCTTTATTATTATTATAAGATGAAATATTTCATTTTCTCGAGATTCCATCCACAATTCATTCCTGTCGCGTTTACTGCCCTCTGACTATAATTTGATAATATCTAAAATTTATGTGCAATTGACATCTACTTTTATTTACAATGACTTCTAAAGTCAATTTGCGAGTACGAGTGAAAAGGTTGTCTAAGGTCGCAAGTCTACGAGTAACCTTATATCGCAATATGTCACACGTCCAACGCACAATGAAGATGGATAGTTCTCTGATCCCCAACATTAATCACTCATCAAACTTGTTGATTTATGTTAATTAATTGCTTTGGTAGTTCATATTTAAAATATTACAAGAATTTCATTTTTATTATAAAGGTTTTGAATAAATTTTTTGGTTAATAATAATATTTTTATTAGGTATATAAATATTTCGCTTTGCAACTTGGTAACTAGATCAAGCACGTCTTTGAAAGTAGGAAACGAAGTGTCTCAACACTAGGTTACCTCTGCCTACTCTGCCATGCGGAAAAAGCATACTCTTAATTATAAACGTTCAGTTTGTGACTGGCTTTAGTCTTACAACGTGTCACATCGGATCACCACGTGTCCACGTTTTGCTTATAATTATAATACTTGTAATTACTCACATTTGTTTACTGTAAATAATATATGGAATATGAACATTGTACTTTTTATTAATTATTATACTAAAATAGGTTCTGGATAAATTTGTATTTTCATTATGTAAAATGTATTTTTTTAAAATAAAGTCTTCATATATAATTATTATTATATTTTATAGAGAAGTCACTGTTTTCTTGATATAACTAAATATCATTATTATATATCAAGAAAACAGTGACTTCTCTCTATACATAAATAATGAGCGCCTAAATATTCCACATTTTCGTTGAATTTACTAATATATTACTAAATAACAATTTATTAGTAAGTTAAAATAAGGTGACGAGTTACTTCCGTTACGATAACGCTTAATTACTTCTTTTATTTAGCTAGCAACGTCGTTTCTTTGTATTTAAATATTATAATTATTTGTTTTGATATTTTATGTCATAAGGAATAAAGATTTTTCTATGAAATAAACGACTTTTAATAAACAAACTATACATTAAAATTACATTTGATAATACGGCCAAAGCCGAAGTTAAAAGCTAGTATTATTATCTATTTAGCATATATTATAATAACATTTCTCTTTCGCTCACAAAGAATATAATTTACCGTTTTCTTAGAACAATACATTAACCGTGGTACAAATAGCGGGAGCAGGTTAAGTGATGGATTGCTTTAATAACGCCGTGTTTGGTGATTTATCGACACCTGCGCTTCGACTAAATGAAAGTAAACGTTTTTAATTAATTTCTTATAGATTTTATACATTTTATAATAAGAAATATAAGAAAATACTTATTGATTTTTGCAGTTTAGCACAACGCCAGGCTTTTGCCTTTGTGTCAGAGCGAAAAAATTAAAATATTATTAAATAATAATTCATTACCCCGAGTGTGGATCGAACCCACAATCATCGCGTTACAATCACACCCCTGCACCTCTGCGCCACGACGGACTCAAATATTTCCTTAATTGTAATAGTAAATTAAATTAGTATTCTGTACAGAATTCAAAAGTGTATTTGAAAAGCTATTTTACATTGAATTTCCGGTGGAAAATTGTTCTTTTTTTGTTAAAGACCAACTTTTATCTATTCAGTCCTTTGTAAGTTTAATACGCTTCGCCCTTTTTCAATTTCGCAAAACATTTTCTTTATAAATGTTTCTTCAAGAGGTACATATTATTATATTGTATTAATTTTTTTATTAGGCCATAGTGGCGCAATGGGATTTACGTGTAATGTATGTAATATGGATGGATATATATGTGGAATGACTGTAATATACTTGTAGGTGGTTGTGGATTGATCTTCTTCTTCTTTTGCGCGCGGTGCGTAGAGACCGGAGTTTCAAAGATAACTGCGCATATAGAAGGATAGGCATACCCTACCTACTCTACCTACATGCAAAATACAGCGTAAAGCTAAAAAAAGATCAATTATAAACTGTATTAAATATTCACCAGTTTAATAAGAGCTTTTGACAGCTTAAAGTTCTTAAAGACAACGAAGAAAATACTTTGATTGTTAAAGAAAGATGATTTTATTATTGAGTTAATTCATTTTAAATTGCTTTGTAATCCTTTGAAAGGGTGTAGTCTTTTCATTTCAGGATTAACCGTTTTAATTGAAAATGCATTTGTAAGTAGTTTTAATGTTACTGGAATCTTTACATATTTGTAGAAAGAGAGACATATTTGTAGAAAATCCATACCTATATTATAAATTCGAAAGTAACTCTGTCTGTCTGTCTATCTGTATTTTACGCAATCAGGGCCAAACCGCTAATTTAATTGTGATAAAATTGAACGAAAATGGAATTGAAAAAATTATGTTTGTGTTTTTAAGTGAATTGCTTAAATCAAAGTTCATTTTTTTCTCTATATTATAATTTAGGGATGCCCGTAAAAAAAATCCATTTGGGATGATGTTTTCAAAATAAAAATAAATTATGCTGAATAATTATTTTTTAAAATATTAAATTGTTTAATTAAACAAAAACTTACAAACATCCATCAATTATGGTATAAGTTAAATCATGGATCTTTTAATAATACCTGATACAGTCTCAAGGTAAAATAAAATAAACAATTTTAAACACTGTTATACGTGACGTCTAAAACCTTTTGCCATAATGTTCAAATATACCTAATATATCAATTTATGAAACTTTTGTGAAAGTTATAATCTACGAGGCGCAAAAATTGTTTTTCAACTCCAAATGACACTTTACATAAACAAAGACGGCTAAGGGTAAATATTAAAAAAGGTCTGGATACAAGTTTTTTTTTATATATTCTTTCCATGTAATGGAAAGCTTCTGGTTTTTCTACGGATAGCATATTAGACAGAGGGAACTTAGATTGGTAGAACTCAACGCCGTCTGCTGTGGCATCAATCAGATCCCAAACGGATGAATCAGAGGATTCTAAGTCAGGGGTTTTATATGTAATTTATAAAAAAAGTTTGTAAACGAAACAATAATATACAATATCTATATTTATTGTTTACGTGAGTCCAGTGTTGGGACTTCATACCAATTTATATAATTAGAACGAGAAAATAAAAATGTAAATGTAATCATCCCCACGAATGGGGATCGAACCCTCAACAATCGCATTTATCTGCAGATGCTGTCTCAGTCACTGTACCACGAGAACCTTATCATCGTCGCCAAGAAATAAAGAGAACGTACAATTACATTACCGCATCTAAAATATAATTTAACTTGCTGATAAAAGCTACGGCGTCCGAAATGACAAAATAATGAAAACGAAATTTGTATATCAACATAATTTAGGGTTATCATAGTCACATACTTTGAATATTTTTTCTTAATTTTTTTACAGCTAACGCTTTTTCTGGCATACACCATGCTAGGTAGAGGGAACCTAGTGTTAAAACACTCCGTTCTTCAAGCACCCCCAAATTTTCGAGACATGTGTTCCCTCTGCCTACTGCCTGATGAGTTCGAGATGTAACGCGAAGATAAAAAAAGCAAAAATGACCCCAATTTTCTTTTTAAAATATTTTTAGACCCTAATGAGAGTGGCTTTAACTCGTCGCGTTCATGGGTAATAAAACAAATTTTGACAGTCCGTTACCAAGACAGCGTCCTCTTGGAATTAGATTAAAGGAATGTAAATGAGGGATGGCTCACCTTTTTTGGATGAAGTATTCTTAAATATCTTTTTCCCTATTTTCTTTGTAATTTTTTCAATTCCTATAGTATAGTTGTTTACATATTTTTAAACCAATAGTATACTGGTTGTTGTTCGCAACTTTTAGACGACTTCCAAGGACTTTAAGATGTAAAATGGACGAGAAATTCTCTTAGCATCCTAACACGTTTGGCTTGTAGGTTTTAGTTAGAGGCTGTCTTGGCAGGCTGCTCATAGTCTGTCTGTAAACGCAATGGCGCAGTGTGGACAATTCACAAAATATAATGAATTGTTTTAATTTTCTCATTCTAGTAACAAAACCAAGCCGCATTGTTGAGTTTTGCCTCTCAAATCATATTTGCTCGATCATTGGGCAGAAACTGTCAAACGGACTATCTAAACACAAGGTTCCCTCTGCCTACCCTGCTATATGCAGAATATAACGTGAAGATGAAAATATAAATATCTTAATTAGTATCAAAAGCGAAAAATAACGACACTAAAAAATTACCTTTTATCAAATTCATGTAGATCTTCAGACGTGAACTGACTAGTCACATCTAGTAGTTGCTGTATGTGATCACTGCAGACTCTACTTGTTCTCCGTCCATCTTCTCCATCTCTCACGAGGATGGTGGAACAGCCACCGTAGTCCAGGGATAGAGATGGTTGTTGAACTACAATCGTAGTTCTTCCGGCTGGCATTGATGATGCTGAGTCCAATGGGTTGGCTGTAACGTGGACTTGGGCAGCTGAAACAAAAAAGGTATCATTGATAAGATTACAAAAATAGAATTCTACGGTATTTACATTACATTTCAATAGGCAGAGAAAATGAACGACGTGGTGCAGCGAGACATCGGATTGTTAACGCAACGTATATGATATTATATAATCAGAGAAATGAATTATTTTCACTTTCTCGCTCATGTAACAAGATAAAGTGTGGCGTTGTGTTCCATCACTTAACACGCAATATCTCAAAAACTGGGCGATACTATTGGTCCAGCTCAAAGAAGGAAAGATTCATTAAAGGTAATTTCGAATAACATCATTATTCATTTCCTCCAAAGAATTCGTTATATTAAGAACTTTACACCACAGCTCACGCTCGATTAATACCAGAACATACTCCAAAGTAGTTTTTTTATTTTCTGGTAAAATAGAAAACAAATCACTTCTCTTTGCTGATTTTACGGCTAAATATGAGGATTTTTATTTAGAAATATCTTCTAATAATTTTATCCTACCTGTTGATTGCCTTCTAGAACAAGATGGCGGTGGAACGGAATGCTGATGTGTGGAAGACCGCCTCCGAGTCGTTTTAAAAACTTCTGTACCTTCCAACTGTCTTCGTAACTTAGCAACTTCATCTTTATAATACTCTTGTTTATCCAATTTCTGTTTATTCTTCATTCTTGGCTCACTCCCTCTTCTTTTTACAGTTTCTGGCTCAAAATCAAAATGTGTTTCATATTTAACTTGGGTCGCTTTAGGACTTTTTGGAGGTTCTATCTTAGGGTCGTAAGGTATTTGTATGGATGTCGACGGCCCGCCCAGGCTTGTTTGGCTTACTTGTGTTTTATTACGAGGCTTATCAACTTTCTTGGGGTCAGGGAGAGGGACATCAAAGACAAATCTTGCTGGGCCTGGCCTAGGTGATTCTATAGTATCTGTAGCTGACTGAGGAGTGGTGTAAGCTGGTGGATCAAATTCGCAGCTATTTTGGGCTCTATGATAATGTGGGGGAGCAGTACTTGGTGGGTTCTGTTCCCGTTGAGCTTCTGGTACTTGGGGAGGATCAGCGTCTATCAGGTCTGGTTCAGCGTCCATGGAGTCATCCGTGCCGGTTACGGATGTGAGGGCGGTGGCAGCGGAGTCGGTGCTAGTGTTGATTGTTTTGTCTGACGTGGTACTGCTGCCCATGACGACAACCTGAAGCAAAATACATATTTTTATGACCAGTTTATGTAATTATTAATATCTATTTATTAGTATGAAAAGTAACTGTATTATGTATTGGATCCACATGTAATAATTGTATTATAAGGAAACTCGGTAGTTATTTTTAACATAAGTGCCGTCAAAATAATGTAGTACCATCGAGCGTGTATGATGTTGGAGCTAGAACCAGAATAATGGCAGTCTTCAGAAGTTACTGGTAAACCAATCGAGTTTTGGCTCATATTAATTATGGTTTCTAGAATATTATATAGGATTTGTAGCATTTGGTGTAGGAAAATGTGTTTTAAATATATATTATTTAGCGATATTTTCAATATTATGTAAGGACAGGCTGAACTTAATGATAACACTCATTTTCTCTGTGTTAAAAAAATTACTCGTCGTAGTTTTTGATATAACCAGATCGAGAAAAGAGTATTCAAAATGTAAAACTTTCCTTGAGGTCGTGCCGCATCGGCACAAGCGTGCGACTGTACGACTTGCGGGTTCGATTGCCACTCGAGGAAATCAAAATATTTCATATTTTAATTTCCTTGCTCTGCTAACGAAGGAAAGTGCGGCGTTGAGTTCCACCATTACCTCGCAATTACCTCCAGAACTTGGCGGAAAGTGAGGAACGGAAGTGTATTAATGGGAACGGAGTGTCTTAACACAAAATGCCTATGAGTAGAAATTGTCCCCACAAATAATATTTATAGTCAATAATTTCAAAACTGAAAATTAATTATCAATTCATAACACGGAATTGTCCCAAAACAACATATCCTTTATTAATTCTCAGTGGGTGGACTGCTAACAAAGTAAAAGTAAATATTTAAGTACCAATGATAATATAAGCTGTAATAATAATAACAACATTATGTTTTAGCGATTTTAAATGAATCAAGTCTCCAGAAATAACTAGTTCAATTTTGTTTTCTTTTATGCTATACTAGCAGCCCGCCCGCGGCTTCGCCTGCGTGAACTACGTTATTATTAATTTCAGTCTCCATGAGTACCTACGTCCTATAAGTGACGTCCATGCAATATTTGAGACACCTAGCATTTGTAGTAACGAAGTTTCATACAAACTTTCAACCCCAAAAACAACCCCTTAGAAGTCGAATATTGCAAATTCCCGTCTTAGCGAGCACCTACGTCCTATAAGTTACTCTTATACAAAATTTGAGATTCCTAGCACTTGTAGTTTCTGAGATTTCGTGATGAGTGAGTGACCTTTCGATTTTATATATATAGATTTGTAAAGTAGGATGACGCGAAATTAAGTTAAAAAACGACATGAAAACGTTGTAAAGTCTCGTCCGCATTTAGACACATAAATTATTTTATTTTCTTAGACCTTGGTCTTGCTAGAATATTATATAATCTAATATTAATATGGCGTTGAGATCAGCTACTCAATATGCAATATTTTGAATTCAGTGTACCTTAACACTAGGGTCCCTCTACTTACACTGCTATATGCGGGATACAGCGTGAACCAAAAAAAAACCAAGAACGTTGTTCTATATAAAATAAATATATAGTAAAGCAAAAGCTTTGCGTAAGTTCCATTTATTAAAATGTTCCACCAAGCGTAGTAATTTGAATTTGCATATGAATTGAAGTGGAAAGGTGAATAATGATCAATCTGAGTGTTTGACTCCTTGCTCCGGGGCCCGGGGGACTTCTGGTTGTTGGAAGCTATTATACAAAACAATAGAAAATCTATATTTAGTAGATAGGTTTGGTACTTATGTACGCACTAGT